>JAPDDO010000231.1:0-15000 GCA_027422415.1 Schizothorax lantsangensis | reverse complement strand
ATCGTTGAGGGAACCTACTCTGCAATCCTAGGCTGTGTGTCCACCAAAGCGTTATTTGTTTCTTGAGGCTAACTTATCAGTCTATTATTATAATTATTATTTCCTGAGTGGAAGGAAGCGCTGTGTATTTAAAAACATCAGCAGTGTGACAAGATGCTTAGCATTTAAAAAAAAAAAAAAAATATTCAAAATTTGGGTTAAGCTATATGCTGCGCTCGTCACCATCTAGCCGTCCAATCAAAAATACCACAATAAAGTTCAAATCGCTTGTCTCCGAGTATTTATGTTCAGGGGCACCAGGCAAGGGGGTTTGTTAGCCTAGTCTGCTTTCGTTTTAGGTAGGCGTAAGGGATGGAAAATGTTTTTGTTTCCACAGAAACTGCATTCGTTTTTTCAGAGCAAAGGTCATGAACCTCTTCCTTTTCATTTTACAGCTTGGTAAGGCATGTATTTTTTAATGACTGTTTTTTTTTTTAAAGATTATACGCTTGGGCTGTGCAATGAATCTCATTTTAGTTTCTAAATTTCAAGATTCAAAGGAAAGTGGGAGAAATTAGGTATACAGCGAGGAATAGGAGAGAAGAAAGTATAACATCGAGGCTAAGATTTGTAGATACTGGACTAAATGAAACACTGCTCAAGATGGGTGAACATAGCACAGGGTAATGTAATTTCTGTGGACAGGTAGAGACAGTAGAAC
The DNA here is from genome assembly GCA_027422415.1 of Schizothorax lantsangensis. Classification (NCBI taxonomy): domain Eukaryota; kingdom Metazoa; phylum Chordata; class Actinopteri; order Cypriniformes; family Cyprinidae; genus Schizothorax; species Schizothorax lantsangensis. The sequence goes on along the minus strand of JAPDDO010000231.1, from coordinate 14,300 downwards.
ATGTTATGATGTGTTTTCAGAAATATGAAACAGAACGAAGACATTTAATCCAAAAATTGGGAGAGATATGTGTTATAATACTGTTTTAATATCTTAGAGAAACTAATTTAAGTGGAAGGATATATATATATAGTAGCAGGGTGAATGAGGACACAGACAACAGAGTGTGACGAGTCGGCTGCCTCCCCCCTAATTATCAGCATATCCCCGTCCCTTAATCGCCGCCCTTCACCAGGCTCCCGACGGGAGTGGGTGTGTGAGAGGAGGGGCGCTGAAACAGCCAGGTCTGGCGGCGTGTGATGAGGCACACCTGAAGTGAATGGAGCCTCATCACCGCCGCTGTTATATGCCGAGTGCGCCTCTCCTCGGGAGACCGGTCTCTTCCCCGTGCATGCACGCTGGTGTCCTCGTGGGTCCAGGAAGGGAGCGTTGAGGGATCGAGTGCCGCACCCGTGAGACGGCTGACGGGCCAGGATGCCGGGCCGTTTAATCCCTGGAAGTGCCGCGGGCCGAAGGAAGACGAAGCTGCTGAAGAAGCCGCCGCCCCTCGCGCTCCGGACCCGAGAGGGGAGCACGTGCGGCCGCCGGACTCCGCCGCTTACCTGGACCCTTCCTTCCAGAACACTGCCCCTCCTTCACAACCCTCGCAGCACGACGAGGACACCAGATCCCCTGTTTGTTTTAGACACTTCATCCCCTTTGGACACTATTTTATTATTTCTGTTGAATAAAAGCCTCTCCGAGGCCTGACGCCACACCCACTGTGTCTGTCGTTTGCTCCTCCCGCCACAAGAGTTTACCAGCAAAATCCCTGGAGTGTGATTTATTTAAACAGAGAAGTGGAAATACGGTGCTCTGTGCAGGTGCGCTGAGTCCTAGTGGTGATAGTGTCTGTGATCCTCTGTGAAAAGGTAGAGAATGGCCAGGAGCTCATTCAGACTGTGTGAAGATGAAGAGAAAACACACATTAGTCTCTCTTCCAGGGAGCATGTAACTCCATTTGGTGTGGTTTTCCTCCCAGCTTTAAAGCCGTTGCAAACAAGCTGTTCGTAGTTGGCAATTAATGCAGGAGTGGTGTTTCTAGGGCGACGCTGATCTGCCCTCGGGATACTCGCCACATTCCCCCCCCATAAGCGTCGAACTGGTCCTATGGGGAACAACGCAACTAGTTGCGGGGACAGTACGGGTGGGGGAAACACAATACCTGTCAGACCTGCCCATCCGGACCAGCTCCGGGAAAGCCCGTCGGCATTCCCGTGCTTGGCCCCGGCCCGATGTTGCACCTGGAAGTGGAAGTCCTTGAGTGCTAAGAACCAACGTGTCACTCCAGCGTTGGTGTCCTTAGCCTTAGCCATCCACTGAAGCGGTGCATGGTCGGTGATGAGAGTGAACCTGCGGCCCCACAGATAGTATTTTAGCTCCAGGACCGCCCACTTTATGGCCAGGGCCTCTTTCTCGACCGCCGCACACCTGGGCCCGTATTTATCAAGCCTCTAAGAATTACTCTCAAGAACACGGCTAAGAATTGACTTAAGTGGAAAAAAATTCTTGGCTCAAAGCTGCGATTAAAAGTTAGTTATCAATCATCTCAGTCGTAATTTAAGCAAAGTGTAGGACTAAATCTTAAGTGTCAGTCTTATAGAGATGATTCACGACACTTTGCTGTGCCACAAACGGGATTTTGGATGACGACATATGCATGGACCAATCACTGAATAGATTTCCTTAATTAAGAATATTCTCAGATAAATTCACATTGACTGGTTAAATTCCTAATAGGAGTTTACATTCAACACACATTTGACAATAAAGACTTTTCAAGAGAACACATTATGGCAAGAAAACGAAGCATCATCACAACTTAATTTAGGGTGCTGATAGATGATAGTATAGTGTATCGACTGTTGCTGATGCCTTTGACGACAGCGAGACGATTATTATTATTATCCGTCAAAAATAGACTTTAATCTTTAGTGATGCAGCGCGGAGAGCGGCTTCAGAAACTTGCCACGGCGCGGCTGATCAGCTCCGGTGGCCATGGAGCTGTAACGCACCGCAGACGCGTGCAGTGTAAATAAGGGGTAAGAGATTTATTCATCATACAGTGTAGATCGCATAATACTCGCGCTAGACTGAAGTCAGTTATGATGTTGTTTGGTAATGTAAATGTTCTTTGCTCATTTTGAATAACTGAGGAAATGTAACTTGTTTCATTAACTGCTCGTCGCCAAACATTTCAAAGACATTCCTCCTCTCCTGAAAGATTTGTGCACGTCTCTGTCTCTTCAGCGCCATCACAAGCCCCTACTGGCAACTCCTAACCACTTGAGAGACCTCTCCAGCTGTCTTAAATAACTGGGAGAGTAAGAGTGATTCTTAGCTTTAAGAAGTTTGATAACTTGCTTTTATACTTAAGTTTGAAAGTAGGAGTAAATTTCATGAATTCTCAGCACTTAAGACTAAAATGGCACTTTGAGAAGCTTGATAAATACGGGCCCAGGTCTCTGCGGGTGAGAGCTTCCGGCTGATGTAAACCACCAAGTTTTCCTTCCCCTCCTGGATCTGGGAAAGAACCGCTCCTAGAAGAACAATTTGAAAATCTGTCAGTAGAGGGTAGTGTTGATGATAGGTATAGTGAATGCATTTATTGCAGTATCACAATCTATCCCGCTAGTAAGTGGAACAAGTAAAAGAAAGAGTGTACCTTGTGGTCAGAGGAATGAAAGCAATTAAAGAAAGCAATAAAACATTTAAATTTTTCAAAAGAACGCTCACCCCAGAAGCAGTCACAGATTATCAAAAGAAAAGAGCTTATGTTAAAAAGGTTATTAAAAATACGAAGAAGACAGCATGGCAAAGCTTCTGTAACACAATAGGGAGGGAAACCGAAATAAAAGCAGTCTGGCGTATGATAAAGAAGATGAATGGAATTAATAGCTTCAGAAAGATACTGGAGGAAGGTGGGAAGATAGCCATTACAAATAAAGATAAGGTCACAATGTTGGCTCAAACATTTGCTAAAGCTCATAGCATTGAAAACTTAGATGAGGCATTCTTAACAAGACGACAGCAAATTATGAGTATATATGGAAATACTTGCAAGAAAAAGCAAGATTTTAATAGTAATTTGGACGATGAGTTTAATTATTTTGAATTAAAATCAGCTATTAATAATTCAAAGAATACAACACCAGATAAAGATATGATAAGTTATTAAATCTTAAAGAAACTACCAGCTAAAGCATTAGAAGCATTATTGTAATTGTATAATTATATATGGAATGAGTGTATCTTCCTAAGCGATGGAAGACTGCAGCTGTGCTTCCTCTAGCTAAGCCTGGGAAAGACATAACCCAGTAGTTATAGACCCATCACTCTTACCTCTACGCGTAGCTACGGGTGGCCCGGGCCCACCCACTTTCATCTGTGGCCCACCCAATGAGAAGTTGGTCATTTTCCAAATGGATGTAATTTATTAAACGATAATAATAAACATCTTATTTCACTGTAATTTTATATATTTATTAAAAAATATTAAACGCTTGTTTTCATGGTCAATTACAGGTCGTTTCTTAGTTGTCCCTCTTCCTATAGGTGCATCACGCTTGTCAAAACGATGATTCGTCAGTTTCTGTTAGTCCCACCCACAACGTTATGTTTACGACGCAAGGATATAATAGTAAAATGCACGCGTTTTGAATTTGAAAATAGCCGAGTTGAGCAATCATAAATCAGATCAATTCTTTAAAAAGTAAAATTCTTAGCAATAAATCCGGACCGTCTACAAATGAAACCCGACAGACCACCTGCGGGTGCTGGATTTATCGATCGGAAACTTCTGAACCAAGCGTGTTTGAAGCATCATATTAGCATAGGTACAGTGTTTGATCCGCTAAACAGATGCGTCCTTTGTGGAAAGAAACACATAAACTTTGTGCTGGATCCTGGTCGCTACAACAAGCTGCATAATTTGCAGCTGCGCACATTTCTGCGGTCCTCGATGTGCGTGAACTGACAGAGACGCTTGATTATGAAATCATCTGTGAATCCCCGTTGTTTCACACTGAGGTAATGCTTTTTAATACACTTCCTTTAGTTAACGTTGGTTAATGCATTAACTAACATTAGCACTATTTGACACTATTTTCCCTTTTTGATATTGTGCAGTTGCTTTGTCCCAATTTGTATTGTTAAAAGCGCAATATAAATAAAGGTGACTTGACTTGACTTGATTAGCAATACATTTGTTACCGTGTTTATTCATCTTTGTTAACCAGCTCATGCAAATGTTAACAGATACAACTTTGAATTTTAATAATGTCCTAAATTTTGAAATGAACATTAATATAACAAATTACTAATGTTAATGCATGCTTTAGAAGTGCTGTGTAATGAGCCTTGGTGCTGTATTTTGTGTTGGCAATTTGACATGCAGTTTTCATATGCTACACACCTGGCCCACCCAGTTTTATGTAGGCCCACCCACTGAACATTTCTGGCTACGCTAGTGACGCAAAGTAATGGACAAAATGATTGTGAGGCGACTGAATTACATTTTGGAGAAAAGGGAAATGTTATCAACTTTTCAAAGTGGATGTAGGAAAAGTAGATCTACAGTACATGCTTTGATACTATTTGAAAATGAAGCCTATATAATGAAAGAATACATGTTTGCAGTCTTCTTTGACATAGAAAAGGCTTATGCCTTTCGCCGGCGCTAATGATGTTCGACTTCGCCAGTCGGAGATCACTAAAAATAATGTTAAAGAGGTGTGTGAACTTGCAAGTACGATGTCAGACACTGTAATATGCTCTGGCCCCCTCCCTGCTTACCGGGGTGATGAGATTCATAGCAGACTGTCATCATTAAATGACTGGATGTCTAAGTGGTGCCCGCAAAACAACATAGGTTTTATAGACAATTGGACGAGTTTTTGGGGCAGACCTGACCTGTTGAAAAGAGATGGTGTTCATCCCTCCTGGGGTGGTGCCGCTATTCTCTCTAGAAATTTGGCACATAGTCTTAGAGTTCATACTTGACTAACTGGAGCCCAGGTCAGGAAGCAGACAGACTGGCTAAACCGACCGTCTGCTAGCCGCCTCACGTCACAGAAGTCAGTTAATTCTCAGCACATAGAGACTCCTTCACCTAGATATCACACTATAGAGACTGTGTCTGTTCCCCGAACTAGAAAATACAGAAAACGTCCAAACCAATTTATGAGTAACCATTTAATTGATGTTCAACAAATAAAAAATGTTTACAATATGTTACAATTATAACTATATTCTCAGTATTTCTCAGAAGACAGGCTTTAAGTATAACTCCTTTGAAGTAATGGTGCTTCATATAAAATTATCTAGAGAAAAAAGTATTAATGATAAATCCCCCGTAACGTTTGTACTGGCTACTGTATACAGGCCACCAGGGCACCATACAGACTTTATTAAAGAATTTGCTGATTTTCTATCAGAGTTAGTGCTGGCTGCAGATAGAGTCCTAATTGTGGGTGATTTTAATATCCATGTTGATAATGAAAAAGATGCATTAGGATCAGCATTCATAGACATTCTGAACTCTATTGGGGTTAGACAACACGTTTCAGGACCTACTCATAGTCGAAATCATACTCTAGATTTAATACTGTCACATGGAATTGATGTTAATGGTGTTGAAATTCTGCAGCAAAGCGATGATATATCAGATCATTATCTAGTCTTGTGTAAACTCCATATAGTTAAAGCTGTAAATTCAACTCCTTCTTATAAATATGGTAGAACCATCACTTCTACCACAAAAGACTGCTTTGTAAGTAATCTTCCTGATTTATCTCAATTCCTTAGCATATCCAACAGCTCAGAACAACTTGATGATGTAACAGAAACTATGAACTCTCTCTTTTCTAGCACTTTAGATACAATTGCTCCTTTACGCTTAAGGAAGATTAAGGAAAAGAGTCCAACACCGTGGTATAATGAGCACACTCGCACTCTAAAGAGAGCAGCCCGGAAAATGGAGCGCAGCTGGAGGAAAACAAAACTAGAGGTATTTCATTTAGCTTGGCGGGAAAGTACCCTATCCTACAGAAAAGCTTTAAAAACTGCTAGATCTGATTACTTTTCGTCTCTTTTAGAACAAAACAAACATAACCCCAGGTATTTATTCAATACAGTGGCAAAATTAACAAAAAATAAAGCATCAACAGGTGTTGACATTTCCCAACAGCACAGCAGTAATGATTTTATGAACTACTTTACTTCCAAGATTGATACTATTAGAGATCAAATTGTAACCATGCAGCCGTCAGCTATATCATCACATCAAATAGTGTACTATAGATCCCCTGAGGAACAATTCCACTCATTCTCTACTATAGGAGAGGAAGAATTGTATAAACTTGTTAATTCATCTAAACCAACAACATGTATGTTAGACCCTATTCCATCTAAACTACTAAAAGAGGTGCTTCCAGAAGTCATAGATCCTCTTTTGGCTATTATTAATTCGTCATTGTCATTAGGATATGTCCCCAAAAACTTTAAATTGGCTGTTATTAAGCCTCTCATTAAAAAACCACAACTTGACCCCAAAGATCTAGTTAATTACAGACCGATCTCGAATCTCCCTTTTCTGTCAAAGATATTAGAAAAGATTGTATCCTCACAATTATATTCCTTCTTAGAGAAAAATGATATCTGTGAGGATTTCCAGTCAGGATTTAGACCGTATCATAGTACTGAGACTGCTCTCATTAGAGTTACAAATGACCTACTCTTATCATCTGATCGTGGTTGTATCTCTATTAGTTCTACTGGATCTTAGCGCTGCGTTCGACACTATCGATCACAACATTCTTTTGAATAGACTAGAAAACTTTGTTGGCATTAGTGGAAGTGCATTAGCATGGTTCAAATCGTACTTATCTGACCGCCATCAATTCGTAGCAGTGAATGAAGAGGTATCATATCGATCACAAGTGCAGTATGGAGTTCCTCAAGGCTCAGTACTAGGGCCGTTACTTTTCACGCTTTATATGTTACCCTTGGGAAATATCATTAGGAAACACGGGGTTAGCTTTCACTGTTATGCTGATGATACTCAGCTCTATATTTCTTCACGGCCTGGTGAAACACACCAAATTGAGAAAATTATGGAATGCATAGTCGATATAAAAAACTGGATGACGAGTAATTTCTTACTGCTAAATTCTGAAAAAACAGAGGTGTTACTTATCGGACCTAAAACCCCCACAAGTAATAACCTAGAACACTGTCTAACACTTGATGGCTGCTCTGTAAATTCTTCGTCATCAGTCAGGAACCTAGGTGTGCTATTTACTAGTAATCTCTCCTTTGACAGCCACGTTTCTAGCATTTGTAGAACTGCATTTTTTCATCTTAAAAATATATCTAAACTGAGACCTATGCTCTCAATGTCAAATGCAGAAATATTAAAAATGCGTTTATGACCTCAAGGTTAGATTATTGTAATGCTTTATTGGGTGGTTTGTTCTGCACGCTTAATAAACAAATTACAGATGGTTCAAAATGCAGCAGCTAGAGTTCTTACTAGAACCAGGAAGTATGAGCACATTAGCCCGGTTCTGTCAACACTGCACTGGCTCCCTACTAAACATCGTATAGATTTAAAATCTTGTTAATTACTTATAAAGCCCTGAATGGTTTAGCTCCTCAGTACTTGAGCGAGCTCTTATCGCATTATAGTCCTTCACGTCCGCTGCGTTCTCAAAACTCTGGCCATTTGATAATACCTAGAATATCAAAATCAACTGCAGGCGGCAGATCTTTTTCCTATTTAGCGCCCAAACTCTGGAACAATCTACCAAACACTGTTCGGGAGGCAGACACACTCTGTCAGTTTAAATCTAGATTAAAGACCCATCTCTTTAACCTGGCGTATACATAACACACTAATACACTTCTATTATTCAAATCCGTTAAAGGATTGTTAGGCTGCATTAATTAGATCAACCGGAACCGGGAACACTTCCCATAACACATGATGTACTTGTTACATCATAAAAATATTGACATCTACGCTAATATTAGTCTGTTTCTTTCTTATTCTGTTTCTCAGTCCGTGTCTGGATCAGATGGTGGATTGGCGCCGGGAGATGATGTCTGCGGCCCAGATTGTCGGCGGAGGCCGGACCCCTGGATGAGCCCCGGGGACATATCCCCAGTGAAGACCTCGACTTAAAATACAATAAAACTAAAAATAAAACAAATAACTAAAAATATAATAAAATACCTAACTACATAATACTATTATTGTTAGAAATTGCAACAATATTAAAATAGAAATATAAAACATTTAAAGTTTTAATTAAAACAATAAATAAACAATAATGTCCTGGCCAGAGGAGAACTGGCCCCCCGACTGAGCCTGGTTTCTCCCAAGGTTTTTTTTTTTTCTCCATTCTGTCTCAGAAGGAGTTTTGGTTCCTTGCCGCTGTTGCCTCTGGCTTGCTCAGTTGGGGACACTTAATTTCTAGCGATTATCGTCAATTTAATTTCACAGATATTATTTAAACTAAACTTAGCTAGACAATGACATCTCTGAATTCAATAATTAAATGCCTTTAACTGAAAATTGAGTGTTTAATCTTATTATTATACATTACTGACACTCTATCCTCCAACTTGATACTGTTAAGTGCTTTGACACAATCTGTATTGTTAAAAGCGCTATATAAATAAAGGTGACTTGACTTGACTTATGACACTTTGTGGAGGGAAGGCTTGCTAATTAAACTGAATAAATTAGATATAGGTGGAAAATTGTATAATTGGGTTTTAGACTTTCTAAGAAATATCAAATTCTTATAACATTCTAAATGGAACTCCACAGGGTACTGCAATTAGCCCAATATTGCTTAATTTAACGATTAATGATGTTTTTGATAAAATAAAATAAAAAACAGGAATAGGATTATCACTTTATGAAGCATTATAGAAAAGAAGACGCAATGTTAAAAATGTAGTTAAAGGCATACAGGAGTCAATTATAAAAGTGGAGGAGTGGTCCCTGGATTGGGGTTAAAATTTTCAGTTTCAAAAACAAAATATATGTTATTTACTAAGAACAAGAAGATTGAACATTTAGATGTGAAGTTGTATGATCAAACATTGGAAAGGGTACCTGTTTTTAAATACCTTGGTTTATGGTTTGATGAAAAATTAACATGGAAACTGCATATAAGTAAAATTGAATCAAAAAGTAGAATGATCATAAATCGCATACGGTTGCTAGTCACAATTGGGGAGCTAGTCGTAGTGCATTGTTGTGCATGTATCAAGCATTGATTCGTTCCTGCTTTGACTATAGATGCATTGTATATGGGTCAGCAGCTAAAATACAATCCAGAGCATTAAGAATATGTTGTGGAGCAATTAAAACATCCCCTGTGGATGCAATTGGGGTAGAAATGGGCGCGATGCCGCTTGAACTTAGAAGGATAAAATCGGCAATGACAATATTGGGTGAATCAGTAAGCACTCATCTCACTCGTGAAGTACTGGAGGAGTGCTGGGAATATTGGTATGATGGAGGATGTAGTTTTGGATGGAAGAGTAGAATATGGGTCAAGGAGTATGGCATGGATAATAAGATCTTCTGTCCTAATGTACCACTCACTGATGCCCCACTGTGGAGAGTCCCTGAACTGCTTTTGAGCTTACTAGACAACCCCAAAGATGAACACATTAAAGATGTTAGTGCTATTCTAAATAATACATTTTATTCAACATTACACATATTTACGGATGGATCTAAGGAACATGTTAGTCAATATTCAATTGGCAGATGAATGTGCTGCTAAGGAAGCCACAGGAAAATCAGAAATAGACATGAAAGTAAACTATAGTAAGACTGAGATGAAGTTTTTAATCAAACAACTTGTGAAAATTAACAACGGGAGGAAGAATGGCTTTATAACATCCAAAGAAGTGTGGGTAAAGGCAGAATAACAAGGAGAAACAGAAAGAATCCATTAGATTTGGTCACACAGCACTTAACAGTACCTTGAATAAAACAAGGCAACATCAGACAGAAAATGTGATGATTGTGATCAAGAGGAAACTGTGCAACATGTTATTATGAAATGTCAAGTGAATAATAGTGAAAGGAGAATATTAGTTGGTCATTTGAAAATAATTAAAATGAAGTTTGACTTGACAGATATATTGCAAAGGAACTCATATGATGTATGTATTAATTTGTTATGCTTTATCTGAAAATGACTGATTTAGATAAAAGAATATAGGTGTTAGGAGGTATTAGGAAAAGGTTTTGTAATGAGCAGATTGGTGCATGTCATTGAGAAGAAAAACCTTTTATCATCTTATCAAAGTGGTTTCCGGAAAGGGCGAAACACGATGGACTCTGTGCTCTGCTTGGAAGCTGAAATAAGAAAGGCACAAGTTAACAAGGAAGTGTTAGTAGGAGTATTTTTCGATGTTGAAAAAGCATATGACATGATGTGGAAAGAGGGACTACTATTAAAATTAGAAAGAATGGATATAAAAGGAAGAATGTATAATTGGATCAAGAGTTTCTTGTTTAAAAGAAGTATTCAAGTTCGAGTGGGTTCTGCATTTTCTCAGATTTATCCAGTAGAGAATGGAACACCTCAGGGAAGTGTTAGTAGTCCTATTCTGTTCAATTTAATGATTAATGATATATTTACACAGATAAACATGGGTATAGGAAGGTCCTTGTATGCAGATGACGGAGCGCTGTGGAAAAGGGGGCGCAATGTGGGGCATGTGGAGAAGTGTATGCAGACTGCTGTTAATATAGTAGAGAATTGGGCTAGTGAATGGGGTTTCCGTTTCTCTGTTTCTAAAACTCAGGTGATATGTTTTACAAAAAGAAAAACAAATCCAGTTATAAATATTAAAATGTATGGAAAACAATTAGAGCAGGTGTCAGTTATTAGATTTCTGGGAATGTGGATGGATACTAAACTGAATTTTAGAATTCATATCCAGAAAATGGTTGATAAATGCAAAAAAGCAATACATTTAATGAGGTGTTTGGCAGGAGTTGAATGGGGAGCATGTCGTCAGTCTCTTAAAAGAGTATACAGTGCACTGATAAGAGCAGCTATTGATTATGGTTGTATGGTGTATAGTTCTGCATCTAAATCTCAACTTTTAAAGGTTGAGGCAATTCAATCACAAGCTCTTCGAATATGTTGTGGAGCAATAAGATCATCTCCAATCACAGCAGTACAAGTAGAAATGGGTGAAATGCCTCTTGAATTTAGAAGGCTCAAGTTAAAGATGAGATACTGGATTAATATAAAAGGTCACTCAGATAGTCATCCAATTAAGAAAGTTCTGAAGAATTGTTGGGAATATGAGTATAAAAATCTATCAAGCTTTGGATGGACTGCCAATGAGGAGGCCCAAAGTATGGGATTAAGTGACATCAAAATAGCCCCTTCTGTGGCAACTTCAGCAATTCCCCCTTGGCTTTTCCCTATGCCTGTAGTTGACACTCAAATTTACGAAGAAAAACATAACAAGGAAAGAAGTATATTAACACACATAGAAGTGCAGCAATATATTGAGCAAACATATTATAGCACAGTAAAAATATACACAGATGGCTCTAAAGATCCTGAATCTGGATTCACAGCAGCAGCAGTTTATATACCCCAATTCAAAGTAAAAATGTCAAAAAGAATTTCAGATCAGATATCTGTTTTTACTACAGAGATTATAGCAATATTCCTAGCTCTTCAGTGGATAGAAGAAGTACAACCAATAAGATCAGTAATTTGCACACACTCCCTTTCAGTTTTAAATAGCTTGTTAAGTGGAAATGCAACAGCAAGACAAGATATGATATTTGAAGTGATGCAGAGTTTATTTAGAATAAGTCAATCAGGATTAATAGTAAACTTCATGTGGGTACCATCACACATGGGTGTGGAAGGACATGAGGAGGCAGACCGTCTGGCTAAACAAGCTTTGAAACACGCACAAATTGACATTAAAGTGTCAATGAGTAAATCAGAAGTAAAAGGGTTAATTGCAAATGAAATAAGAAAGAAATGGCAGAAGGAGTGGGATAGTGGAAGAAAAGGTAGACACTTATATCACATTCAAGAGAAAGTAGGTATAGAAAGAAGAAAGTATGGCAATAGAAAAGATGACGTTTTAATGTCAAGGATGCGTATTGGACATTGTTTGTTAAATCAGTGAATGATCAATCATAGAATGAGGAAACATGAAACTGGAAAGTGTGATAACTGTGGTCATAATCAACAGAACACGTTCTTATAGTGTGTGATGCATATGAAAGAGAAAGATTTCTACTAAATCAAGCGTTAAGATCCTTGGGAATAAATCATTTGTCACCTCAGGTTATGTTAGGAAATGGCCCAAAGCAATCAAGAATATTCCATGAATTAATTATTTTCTTAAAAGAAACAAGATTGATAAATAGAATTTAAGAGATTGTAGTATTATTTAGTTACATTTTTGTTATATTTGTTATTTATTTAAAAATGGAATAATGTTTTTTTTTTTTTTTTTTTTTCTCCATGTCCCCTTCTCCAGAGTTAATTGTATTATTGTTATCCAACTTCCTAAACATTATGCGCTCCACACTCCTATCCAGTAGGTGGCGGGAATGCAGTGTGTTTGTCTGGGATCCGCTGTGAAGAAGAAGAAGAAGAAGACCATCCTGTTCACTTTGAATCTTACAGATTTGGAAACACAAACTTTCTTCATCTTCTTTTTTAAATAGCATATACATCATTATGTATTTAAAACAGTCTTAGTCGGCATAAAAAGCCCTGTGTTGGCATCAAGTGGTTTAGTTAACAGTCGCTCCCAGTCTTTTGGGTGTGGTTCAGAAACAAACAGAGAGTAAGTTATTAATAATATCTGTCGAAGTCTGATTAAATCATGAAAACATGATGAAGAGCGCTTTCAGATGCGTTCAGATTATTCTGCTATTGTGTGGTAAGTGGATGATTTATTCTTTAACACTTTCGGTTTCACTTCTTAAACATTTGCTGACCTTCTCTTATTCCTTCATTACCTTATTAACTATGATCACTTTCATTCAGCTGAAATTAGACATGTCCTCTTCCACTGTTTTTAATGGTTTTCTCCTTTGTTTTTTCAAGATATATTATAGTTGAAGCTGTATGTAAGTGTTGTGTTACTATATAAAGCAGTGTATTCATTCTGAATGTGTATTCTGAAGCAAACAGATAAAGATTAGATACTTTATAGGCAGGGACTGGTCATCTGGATTGTTGACATTTATACAGACTCAAAGACTCATCTCCTGAGCCACCGCACTAAGGAACAAAATATATCCAACACAATAAATCAGTGCAAATAATCTTAATAAAGCTCAAATAGTTTTCAGTTACACATCTGTTAGGCTACATTTACACTAGTGCGTGTTCGTTTTAAAACACATAGCTCAGACAGAATCATAATTTCTATTCATTTATTCTAGGTTAAAGACTTCAAGAAATTGAAAATCTTTATCTACTTGCATAAGTGGGTGTTTTATTTTCTTTCACCATATGTTTTATTGTTATTAAATTCTGTGTTGTAGTATGTCTAATTATTTGAATGCATAGAAACTACTTGGTTTATTCAAATTGAATAGCCTTATGAAATGTTTTATTTTTCCTCAGAAATTCTGTGTCTGGTTTTCAAATGAAGGCATAAAACATTAATTTAATTTATCTTTTAAATTATTGAAAATCAAACTTATTTATTTATTTTGGCAAACAAAATTTTACTATTAAAATTAAAACATGGAAGAAATGTTGTGATCATTACTTTAAAAAAAATAAAGTTTTAATAATTGTAATAGTAGCCTAGTAGTAGCAGTATGTACTGTCTGCTGAACAATATTAATATATTTCTGCCGCAGTGTCTTCCAAATTAAACCAAACTTTTATTTTGACGGGTTGCCATGAATACCTTTACAGTTCTGTGTGTATATGATATGATGCTAGTTTTACTCAAATCAAACGGTGAAATGCTCATGAAGTGACTCTCAGAGCAGGTCTGGAGATATTGTTCATGTGTTTATGTCCTCATTTAGACGCAGACGCTGAAATCACCACGAGCGCGCTTCAGTCTGTGTGTAGTAAACGAAACGCGCGATATAGAGAGCAGACTGATCCGTACGGATCTTGAATCGCTCTCACGGATGTCAAACACTGATCGATCAGCGCCGCGTTGCTTCTAGTTCAAACACACCTAGTGCTGCAGGCTTATTGCCTCGCTGACGTTGA
>JAPDDO010000055.1:207500-208749 GCA_027422415.1 Schizothorax lantsangensis | reverse complement strand
TCAGCACTCTCTCTCTCCACCCTCAATACAACGACTGAGGTGTTTGAGCAAGGCACCGAACCCCCAATTGCTCCCCGGGCGCTGGAGCAATGGCTGCCCACTGCTCCGGGTGGTGTGTGTTCACAGTGTGTGTGTGTGTGTGTTCACTGCTGTTGTTGTGTGCACTTGGAGGGTTAAATGCAGAGCACCAATTTCGCGTATGGGTCACCATACTTGACAATACATCACATTATTATTATTATTAAACTTACTATAAATCCTCATCACAAGTATCAGTTTTTCATGATAAATAAGGATAATTATGCTATTAAATGTGTCATTTATCATTGTATTGGTAGTTTGTTATTTTTCAGTATTTGGTTGAACACAGTAAATGCTGAATGTGTCTCTCTATATACAGGTGTCTTCTCTCTCCCAGTGATTGTGGTTGTGATTGTTGTCGGCGCTTCAATCGCTCTTCTCATTCCTGCTCTGATTATTTGGCTGATCTGTAAAAAAAGAGCCGGTGAGTTTGGAGAGTTTCTCATATTATATAACAACAGACAAACCATCCAAACATCTAAGTATTTACAGATAAAATGAGAAATCAGTGAGTTATCAGAAATAATGTTTCTATTCTGCAGCGCTAGAATTCTTCCGGACTCTTTTAGAAATCGATTGTTGTGTTTGGTTTGTGGGTTTGATCATAACTATTCCCATGACATTATGTTTCAGGTGTCAGAAGAGCGACTGATGACTCTATGGTGAGTTTTGTAGGTTGATCTATGAGTTATTAATAACCATAAGCTCCACAGAGGACTGACTCTGAAATATCACACTCTTATTAGTCACATTAGATCAGGACAAGCTAGTATATTTCTACTGTTTCTGCTCTAAAGCTCACAGATAGAAGTAAATATAATGAATCAATGACACAATAAACATTTCCATTCATCCTCCTCACAGTGAACAATATGATTCATCTTCAGTAATGTGTGTATTTCATATCTGTGTATATTTGACAGTTACTGTGGTCATTGGATCTGTCATCCTAACATCATGTCTGTATAATAGATTTTCACTAAAACTGAAGGTTTTACACATATTTGAGCTAAACATTTGCAGCTCCTGTGTAAAATAATGAGCCTGCTTCACACAGTAGTGATGGATGGGCCTTTAACAGCTTGATTTGCTGTATTTTCATTGATGTTTAGGACCAGACAGATGATGTGACTTATACTGAAGTTACTGTGCACAGTAAAAACAGAGC
>JAPDDO010000055.1:165000-200000 GCA_027422415.1 Schizothorax lantsangensis | reverse complement strand
CCTCCCTCCTGGCCATACCCAGCAGAGCTAGCCCTCGCGCCAGCAGAGCGCCGAACGCCAGGCTGAAGAGCACGCTGAACGCAAAACACCCGCGCCGGACACGTCTGCGGAGACAGGGCCACGAGGAAGCAGTAGGGAAGGGAAAATATTCCAGCCGTCGCTAGCAGGAAGAGCATTAGCGCCGCGCTGGACGCACACGCCGACCACAGCAGAGCTAGCATCAGCGCCACGCAGCTGACCAACCCCGCACCAGCCACGGCCTGCACCGCAATCCCCCAGGCGTCGCACAGCGGCCAGAACTCAGGCGGCAGAGCCGAGCCGCAACCCGCCGGACGCGAGCCGTTCGACCTCTGACCCCCGGCCAGGAGCTCCATACTGACCGGTGATCTCTATAGACAGGGTTATGAGGAGGCTTCCTCTGCTCTCGTGCTCACAGGGATCTACAGCAAACACAGAGAACTGTCAGTTACCTTCAAATAAATGTGTCTTCACCACAGAATGATGCTGCAATATAAAGTCAAGTCAGCTTAGTTTCTGTCAAAGCAGCTTAACACAACACTGAGTGTGTCAAAGCAGCTTCACAGCTGAGGAAGCCTGAACGTTTGAGTTAAAGAGCCCCTATTATGTATTTTTGAAAATGATCTTTCATGCAGTGTGTAAGTGAATGAAAACATCTGCAGAGTTTTAAATCTGAAAGTGCACCGTGTATAAAGTTATCGTCTCTCAAAAGAAAGAGTCGACTCTGAATCATTGAAACGAGTCGTTTTTAAAACGAATCCCTGTTTGACGTCAACATGAAACATTAGCATATTGCCGCCCACTTGTTGGTCTGAATGAAAATGCTAATTCATTCTTTGCCACTAGGTGCCGCTTTTGGAGCATTTCCCCGGTAACGCTGTACACAAAGTAACACTGCGCTCACAAACACTGCTTTAAATGAAATTGACCAATCAGCGCAGATTAGCATCATGCAGAGGAGGGGTTTGGAAAAATGAATCGTTTGGGAGTCGCTGAGCAAATGTAAAGGTAAAAGGTAAAGACAGTGAAACTGTTTTTTGATCTTGCATGCATGTCAACCTGTTGTTGGGGATCCCAAAACCAAAATATGAACCTTTTATAACCCATAATAGGGGCACTTTAAGGCTGATTTATACTTCTGCGTCGACGTGCAGTACTCATGCAAACCACTAGTCTGCAGTGTCCACGGGAATATTGCTGGTGTAACCCGCAGTACCACGGCAAACGCTGAAGAAGCAGCAGCTTATCGGAGAAGCATTAGCCGCAAATATCAAAGAATAGATAATTTATTTAAAACTACAAAAAAAGAGACGGGAGAAGATGGCATTCTTTCAATCTCCACAAGGACTTGTACCATATGGCAGAACAACTGTTTGTCACGAACAACAAAGTGATGTATACTACGCTTCATAATAAATGATAAGACACTTGTTCTGTGCTTTGTTTTATTTTAAATAAGAAGGTGTAGCATTAAAATATATTTAAAGTGCAAAAAACACCCACAAAATCCACGGTTTAGTTGTAAAAGCGTGAAGTTTGAAACAGTTTTACATTTTGAACGTTTAGATTGCGAGTGGTTGCTAGGGTGTTGCTATGCGGCTGCTAAGGTGCTCAGGGTGGTTTCTAAGGTGTTGTAGGTGGCTGCTACACAGTTGCTAGGGTACTCTGAGTGGTTGCTAGGGTACTTTGGGTGGTTGCTATGCAGTTGCCAAGGTGTTTCTAGGTGGGTCCTAGGGTGTGTCTGGTGGTTGCCAGGGTTTTAATTGTGCGCAGCTGAACTGTCTCAGATCTCCGCTTTGTAAACTCCCCCTAATTAATATCATTACCATATAAAAGAGTACAAGTCAGTGTCCGAAATTCTATGCTTGAGAATGACGAGCACAAAGAAAAAAACTTTAGTGAGCCTGAAATTGAGGTCCTGCTGGCCAAGAATAAACTACGAATTCAAGTAAAATCTTCAGTCATCTTATAAAAAGTAAGCCATGCTACTTTTAAAATCACTTGCTATGACAACTAAATTAAGTTTAGTAGGCTATCACAAAATTTTTGCAAGTTCTTTGTGGTGGCTGTGCTTCAAAGGGGATATCGGATGCCCATTTTCCACAAGTTGGTATGATTTAGGGTCTTTTTGAAATGGCCTCAGCGGTCGTGTAAAACAACACCCTTTTTACCTTGTCAAAAACAGCTCCATTCACAGCGACTCGTTTCGGTGCATATCTCTTTACATGCTAATGAGCTCTGCTCACCCCGCCCCTCTCTTCCGTGGAAGAGCAAAGGTGATTAGCAAATAATCATTAAAAAATATATATAAAGTGTGAGACTTACTACTTCTGGAGGTGCAGCTGGATCATGAACAATGGGTACTGATCCATTCTTGAGTTTGAACTTTTTAACAAAACCTGCCTTGAATTGATTTCAAAATGAATTTAGGTGTATTCGTTGGTGCATTACCATTAAAATCAAAGGCTAATCCACTGCGTCCTCAGTGGCTCTGATGTTTGGAGAAAATTAGGACTCTTATATTCTCCTGCATCTAACAACAAAACACCTGCATTGCTTACAAGACATTGTTGTCGCTACAGCTGCTCAAGCGCAGAGAAAATGACGGACTTCGTACAACTGGCTGAGAGCGGAAATATGCTAATACGGGACAGTACGTCAGAGGTCGTGGGAGGGGCCTGAGCAATATGACATCATATTGGCTTGATAACTGCTTAGGTTTTTGGGGGATTAAAAAAAAAGAGTGAATGGATTTGTATCATTGGTTGATAAAGGGTAGTTGTGTCTACACACTACCGACACATTTATATGCAAATGAAGATATTTTGCCTCCAGTCTTAATTCAAGTGATCAACATTGCACCTATGGAAGTCCCCACAAGGATAGTGAAACAAGTGTGTGTGTGTGAGTGTGTGAGTGTGTGTGTGTGTGGTGTGTGTGTGTGTGTGTGTGTGTGTGTGTGTGAGTGTGTGTGTGTGTGAGTGTGTGTGTGTGTGTGTGTGTGTGTGTGTGTGTGTGTGTGTGTGTGTGTGTGTGTGTGTGTGTGTGTGTGTAGTTTTGGTGCTCGGGCAGGACTGTAGATGTTGACGATCCGGCTGCTGAAGCGCTGATGGAGACGGATATGTTGCTCTTCCGCTCCAGGACAAACGCTCAGTTGTGACGCTGTTATCAGTGATTTTATCTTAAATGTCTTTCCTGCTACAGATCATCTTCATTCTTCCACATATTTCACATCAATTCTCCTCTGAGTTTGATGTCTGGCAGCAGCTACAGTAGTTTATGAATGTTTAGAAATTATTTGCTGCTTTTGTATCTGACGTGTGTGTGTGTGTGTGTGTGTGTGTGTGTGTGTGTGAGTGTTTGTCGTAGTGACGACTGACCTGAATGAAACAAGCATGAATCTTCACATGACATGAGGAAACCTGTTGTCTGATTGAACGAAACATACATTTTTCTTGAGCAAGTGTAAAAAAGAGTCTTGAACCTCAATCACAACATACACACACACACACACACACACACACACACACTCACACACACACACACACACACAGCAGACATGATTTACAGTTCAGTTTTGACCGTACTGTCACCTGATTTAATTCAAGACTGATAGTATTTAGATATGAAGGTGTCATACCTGCAGCCTGTCGCTTCGACCATCACCGTCTGTCTCTGTGTGTGTGTGTGTGTGTGTGTGTGTGTGTGAGGTGTAGGGTGGGAGGAGCAGAGAGATGCACAGATGATAAAGTGAACAGATTTGTTTCTGCTCTTCCTGAATTTACATTATGTGTGTGTTAACAGCCTCTTTCTCACACACACACACAGACACACGCACACACACACGTCAAACATACTTGACATGATTCAGTATGTGTTTTTCATAATGGTATTTAATGATATTCATCGCTGTGTTATGATATTTGCTTTTATTCTACTGCAATAACGTCAACAGATTTAGTGAAAATAGAAACTTTAATTGGATTTCTACTCCGGCAATCACACATGACACATTTAATAATATAAATGTGTTTATGGGACAGGCTCTACGAGACAGAGGAAGTGATGTCATCAGTCATCGCTGCTACAGGAAACACACCTTCTGTAATAAGGGCGGAGTCGCAGATAGGGGTGTGTCTTAACCCTGACGACTAGCTTTCAGGATGTTGATTGACAGCTGGGGAGCGGGAGGGGATAAGTTGTCGTCTTATCGCAGCATATACAAAATATAAAATATTATATAATAATAATAATAATAACAATAACAATCATATCAATAATGACAGTATCCATGCGTTGAATCAGTCGTTTACCATCATACAGCATAACCTCACGACAACATTGAGCAAAAGGGGCGGGGCTGAAGGAGGCGGGGCTTAGATAATGCCGTATTTGGCCAGATCGCCGAGCTCCATGTCTCCAAACGCTTCCCATGGGCACACCACAGTGATGTCTGTCACGAGAGAAGACACAGGCATTAAACACTGAACACAGAGAGAGTGTGTGTGTGTGTGTGTGTGTGTGTTTCACCATGACTCACCTGTGCCGAGACCCTCCATACCAGGAATATCATCACCAAACCTGCAGACAAGAGGGAAACTCACTCAGTGACCGCAGCATCTGTGTGTGTGTGTGTGACTGTGTGTGTGTGTGTGTGTGTGTGTGTGTGTGTGTGTGTGTGTGTGTGACTGTGAGTGAGTGAGTGTGTGTGTGTGTGTATGTGTGACTGTGTGTATGTGTGTGTGTGTGTGTGTGTGTTTGTATGTGTGACTGTGTGTGTGTGTGTGACTGTGAGTGAGTGAGTGAGTGTGTGTGTGTGTGTGTGTGTGTGTGTGTGACTGTGTGTATGTGTGTGTGTGTGTGTGTATGTGTGTTTGTATGTGTGACTGTGTGTGTTTGTGTGTGTGTGTGTGTGTGTGTGACTGTGAGTGAGTGTGTGTGTGTGTGTGTGTGTGTGTGTGTGTGTCTGTGTGAGTGAGTGTGTGTGTGACTGTGAGTGAGTGAGTGAGTGTGTGTGTGTGTCTGTGTGAGTGTGTGTGTGTGTGTGTGTGTGTGTGTGTGTGTGTGTGTCTGTGTGAGTGAGTGTGTGTGTGTGTGTGTGTGTGTGTCTGTGTCTGTGTGTGTGTTTGTACCCTTTCTGCCCGGGCTTGGGGGCCTTGCTCTTGAAGGTGCGTGTCTGTCTCTGCTTGAATTTGGGCGGCCCTTTCTTGGGCGTGGTGGGCCCGGCGGTGTTGGCGGGCGTGGCCAGAGCACTTCCTGCGGGAGTAGCAGTGTTCATGTCTGCGTTTCCCTGAAACACAGCAAACAGGAGCAACGCTTACGATCAGAGTGCGTCACGGGAATCTAGGATTATGGGATTACGCCACTCGAACTGGAACATTTCAGATCATCCTCTTCATCTGTTACCGCTGGTGTTCCTCAAGGCTCTGTTTTGGGCCCTCTTTTATTTATCATTTACTTATTACCTCTCGTTATATTTTTAGGAAATATGGCATTAGTTTTCATTGCTATGCGAAGACTCTCTTCTAAGACAAATTCTGCTCTTCTTTTTCCTCTTGTTTGGATTGCTTAGAAGAGATTAAATATTGGTTTTCGCGTAACTTTCTCAAGATGAATATTGACAAAACAGAGGTTCTTCTTGTTGGCGCCAAATCTAATTTGTCAAAATCCAATCGTTTTTTACTTTCTATTGATAACTCTATAATCTCCTCATCTTCTCAGGTTACTATCTTCTTGATAGTACTTTGTCTTTTGAAAAGCATGTGAACAATATTACTCGGTCTGCGTACTTCCATCTACGGAACATCAGCCGTCTTCATCCATTTCTCACGTCCAATACAGCTATTCTTATGCTCTAGTTACCTCGCGCATTGATTATTGGGCTACCTCACAAACTCCTTCATAAACTTCAGTTGGTCCAGAACTCAGCTGTCTGTATAATTACTATAACCTCCTCCATCGAGCGTATCTCTCCAGTTCTCTGTCATCTACATTGGCTTCGAGTACAAGATTCTGCTTCTCACTTTTAAAGCTCTTCCTAATCTTGCACCCTCTCATTTGCTTCATATTTACACCTGAAGCGTACTCTTAGATCTTCTTCATCTGTTTCCCTCGTTGTACCGTCTGTTCGTTTAGCCTCTATGGGGTCCAGGGCATTTAGCTGTGCCTCATCTTTGGAATACTCTTCCACATTCAATACGAGAAAGGTATGGTCTGACTACTTTTAAATCTCGTCGGCATATATAGATTTATCCTGTAAACACCCCAGTGTGATAACACACAGTCTGTCAATCATAATCACAAAATAAAGCTCTTCAGGAAGAACGCAAGCGAGATTCCTGACGGGTCAGACATCGATCAGATTCACAATAACCCACGTCAAACACTGTTTATCATGTCGCCTCATTAGGACCATTAATCTCATTAACACAACAGACTCATGAGATTTCCTTTATCTGCCATCTGTCTGTCTGTGGATCAGACGCTGGTGTTTCTCGCTTCATGAGATACTGTTTAGAATCACACCTTCATCTGATCATGAATATTTCACATCATACAGAGCGGAGAAAAAAAACAAACACCAACAAACACTCAGACTAGATGCAACAGAGCTAACAGATGATCAGTCGTTTGTGAACTACAGATCTGAGCGAGAGTAAGAGCAGTGAAATGAGTGTGTTTACCTGTGTTTATGGTCCGTGAGTGTGCGTGTCTCTCTCCGTCTGTCTCTGGAATGAGTTTCTCCGTCTCTCCTGCTCTCTTATAGTCTCACTGCAGGTCAGAGAGCGGCTTGCGGCTCCCGTTAGGGAAACACTAATGGACTTAATGCTCTTTAGCCTTCAACAGGGGTGTGTGTGTGTGTGTATGTGTGTGTGTGCATGCTCATTTAATCTCAAGATTACAGTCTCGTTTCTTGAACATGTGAGAAGATGCAGCTTTTCACAAACACACAAACCCAAGAAAACAGACTAATGTTTCAGCAAAACCCTTCATGGATCGCTCGAGTGTCTTTCATCACTGGAGCAGATCGAATCAGGTGTTGGACTCCACTGTGTTTAACACGTCCCAACACTGTAAAGTCACTTTTATTATGTGTGTTCACAAAACATGTGGATTAAAAGCAGCTTTACCGAGAGTTTACTTACTGTTATGCCTATAATGCCTGTGTTTCACTATAGAGAGTGTTATTGCTGGACGATATGACCATATACGCTACCAGACGAAAGGGTTTGAAGAGTGAGATTTTCTATGTTTTAAAGAAGTCTCTTCTGCTCACCAAGCCTGCATTTATTTGATCCAAAGTACAGTAAAAACAGTAATATTGTGAGATGTTTGATCCAAAACAGAGATGTTTTGGATCACAAAAATCAAACGTCTCACAATATTACTGTTTTTGCTGTGTTTTGGATCAAACGTCTCACAATATTACTGTTTTTGCTGTGTTTTGGATCAAATCTCACAATATTACTGTTTTTGCTGTGTTTTGGATCTCACAATATTACTGTTTTTGCTGTGTTTTGGATCAAACGTCTCACAATATTACTGTTTTTGCTGTGTTTTGGATCAAACGTCTCACAATATTACTGTTTTTGCTGTGTTTTGGATCAAACGTCTCACAATATTACTGTTTTTGCTGTGTTTTGGATCAAACGTCTCACAATATTACTGTTTTTGCTGTGTTTTGGATCAAACGTCTCACAATATTACTGTGTTTTGGATCAAACGTCTCACAATATTACTGTTTTTGCTGTGTTTTGGATCAAACGTCTCACAATATTACTGTTTTTGCTGTGTTTTGGATCAAACATCTCACAATATTACTGTTTTTGCTGTGTTTTGGATCAAACGTGTTTTTGCTGTGTTTTGGATCAAACGTCTCACAATATTACTGTTTTTGCTGTGTTTTGGATGTGTTTTTGCTGTGTTTTGGATCAAACATCTCACAATATTACTGTTTTTGCTGTGTTTTGGATCAAACACAATATTACTGTTTTTGCTGTGTTTTGGATCAAACGTCTCACAATATTACTGTTTTTGCTGTGTTTTGGATCAAACGTCTCACAATATTATTGTGTGTTTTGGATCAAATCTCACAATATTACTGTTTTTGCTGTGTTTTGGATCAAATCTCACAATATTACTGTTTTTGCTGTGTTTTGGATCAAACGTCTCACAATATTACTGTTTTTGCTGTGTTTTGGATCAAACGTCTCACAATATTACTGTTTTTGCTGTGTTTTGGATCAAACATCTCACAATATTACTGTTTTTGCTGTGTTTTGATCAAACGTCTCACAATATTACTGTTTTTGCTGTGTTTTGGATCAAACATCTCACAATATTACTGTTTTTGCTGTGTTTTGGATCAAACATCTCACAATATTACTGTTTTTGCTGTGTTTTGGATCAAACATCTCACAATATTACTGTTTTTGCTGTGTTTTGGATCAAACATCTCACAATATTACTGTTTTTGCTGTGTTTTGGATCAAACATCTCACAATATTACTGTTTTTGCTGTGTTTTGGATCAAACATCTCACAATATTACTGTTTTTGCTGTGTTTTGGATCAAACATCTCACAATATTACTGTTTTTGTTGTGTTTTGGATCAAACATCTCACAATATTACTGTTTTTGCTGTGTTTTGGATCAAATATCTCACAATATTACTGTTTTTGCTGTGTTTTGGATCAAACGTCTCACAATGTTACTGTTTTTGCTGTATTTTGGATTGACATATCTCACAATATTACTGTTTTTGCTGTGTTTTGGATCAAATATCTCACAATATTACTGTTTTTGCTGTGTTTTGGATCAAACGATCAAACATCTCACAATATTACTGTTTTTGCTGTGTTTTGGATCAAACATCTCACAATATTACTGTTTTTGCTGTGTTTTGGATCAAATATCTCACAATATTTCTGTTTTTGCTGTGTTTTGGATCAAACATCTCACAATATTACTGTTTTTGCTGTGTTTTGGATCAAACATCTCACAATATTACTGTTTTTGCTGTATTTTGGATTGACTGTTTTTGCTGTGTTTTGGATCAACATCTCACAATATTACTGTTTTTGCTGTGTTTTGGATCAAATAAATGCAGGCTTGGTGAGCAGAAGAGACATTAAAACTCTCACTGTTCATGAACTGTTGATGGTCGTGTATTATGATCTAGTTATAATGTGTTTACAGTGTTGTCTAGCACATATCTCAAAGCTCACGCGTCTGAGCGCTCGAGACGATGAAGTGCTGATGTAGAGAGATATCACAGATCTTCTGGAGTCTGGCGTCTCTGTAGTGGCTCAACATCAGATATAACCGAAGTCTTTGGTTATTAGTCAACTCCAGCAGATCAAGGCTTCATGAGCGCTGATCGACCGCGTCCAGAGACACAACAGCAGTCGTGATGTGTGTCATGTGACGCATATGTGAGCAGCTTTCGTTGAAGCTGTGGCTCATCGTGTGGGCTAATCTGCTCTGGACCGATCTCTGAGCTTTAACAGAACCCGAGTGACGCTTCCCTGCTTATAACGAGCATCACACGCCGAGCATCGTCCACGAGAAGCCTTTCTAAACCTGAGAACATTATAATAACCTCCTTTTGTGATCTGATGTGGCTTCTTATCACAGAATGAGGCAGAAAATATACTGTAATAAAGGCTATGTTGATTATAAATGGTTGGTTTCTCTGCGTCACGAAGACGGATCTGGAAACGAGGGAAGATGAACACAGTAATCCGGTTTACAGCTTTTAGATTTTCCTGAAGAGACTCTTTCTGAGAGGGGGATTGTGGGTAATTAGATGTGACCAAACATGAATTAACACGCGCACCACGGTAAACATGGTAAACACAGTGGCAGAGAGCGGCTGCTGTTTGGGTTTTGGTTTTATGTATTATGTTGCTTAAGAAAGCCAACTTACTGAAATGCTATTATTATTATTCTCGCTAAAACTCATCAAGAAGATCTTCTCTATTTTTTTTGTATTCTGTCTATTTGTGTTCTTTCTATTTATTATACAATTAACAAAAAGCCAAAAAGGGCGTCTAACACTAGCTTGCTCTAGTCAAACAAACAAACAAACCTTGCTACGTGTACTGTGTTAAGCTAACTGAGATTGTTATAGCACTTGCATATTATTGCTCTTTTGTTGGTTTTCATTGTCTTCATTTTTAAGTCATTTTGGATAAAATAATCTGCTAAATGTAAATGTAAAACTGTTGACTCTAACTCCTCCTAGAGCTTTAACTCTACAAACTCCAAGCTCAGCCCAGATCTTCAGACGGATCTGAAGTTAGTTGCTATATCTTTTCTAACTGATCGGACTTATGGTTTTCATAAAAATGAAGATTAAAAATCATAAAAATCCCATAGACTTACATTGACAGAATGTTCAGATGAGCCAAGACTATTCAAACTCCAACTGTCAAAATTCAAACTCAAACTCCCAGAATCCCTTGAGGTTCAATCAAACTTCCCTTCTATGTACTATTTCTAACCCATTCAAACTCATTCAAACTCATCTATCTAATATTTCTAATCTATCTATCTATCTATCTATCAATCTATCATTCTATCTGTCTATCATCTGACTCTATCTATCTATCTATCTATCTATCTAATATTTCTAATCTATTTATCTATCATCTCACTATTTCTATCTAACTTCATAGCAACACTCTAGCAACTATCCAAACCAATCTAGCAACCACCCTGAGTACCCTAGCAACTGCCTAGCAACAGCCTAGCAACCACCCAGAATACCTTAGCAACACCCTAGCAACCACCCCAAGTACCCTAGCAACCGCATAGCAACACCTTAGAAACCACCCTGAGTACCCTAGGAACTGCATAACAACACCCTAGCAACCACCCTGAATACCCTTGCAAGTACCCTAGCAACCGCATAGCAACACCCTACCAACCAACTATCTATCTATCTAATCTTTAAAACTACTTTAAGCCTCTACTGCATGCATTTTGATGGTACATGATAAAAAATTATTCCACATCATTTTTTTGGTTTATTTGGGAGCATTTTATTGATAAAATATTTTTTTGCCTGTATGTATTGTCAATGGGAAATCCTGGTTAGGGATGGACCCCTGCTTCCATACCCCTTATTGTGCAACGTTACCCTGAGTCAACGAAACGAAAAACTGAATTTCTGAACATAAAAAATCATAAAACCTAACAAAACTCTTCTCTACACCTTCACACACAGTTCATGTCAGTACTAAAGCACATAATCTTGCCTTCTTCTCACACCACGTGTCACATCAGGACGTCCCACCTGCTTGATAGTGACTCCAACGCCTTATTAGACTGTTCTTTGATACTTTTCAAACATTTTAATTGCTTGCAATCATTTAAAATAACATGCACTTAACATGGGGCATAAGAAAAACGTTCCAGGGTTAAACTTCAAACTGAAAACCTTCTTGCTTTTAAAACTTTTTCTAACCTCCTGCTTTAGCTTTGTCAAGCCAACATAAAGTTAATCTAGTTTATACTGTAATGTTTCTGTATATTTCCAGGTTTGTTTTGAACCCCAGACAGTCCGTGTGGTCTCAGATATCTGCACTCTCTCTGTGAAATGCAGCTCTGTCTGTATATAATCTGATGGTGTTTTATATATAGAAGGCTGTTAATGTGATTATACGGGACTGAGGGTCCAGTCAGGGAGATTACGGCTGACGCTAACACTTCTCGACGTGGTCAGAACAGGAGCCTGTGGTCAGCGAGGAAAACACAGAACAAACCGGGCGTTTTCTTCATGATTCACAGATGAATACGCTATCAGTGATGTTCAGGCTGAACCGTCATCATCTGGAGACACGAACCAGACTGCGCTTCATCATCTGTGCTTCAGTCAGATCCAGATCAGACGAAGCGAGACGCAGTTCTGTGCTTGAACACATGGGGGCGTTGTGTAATACAAGTACATCTTAAGCTTTCATTGCTTACATTCATGTGTTTTAGCCTTGTTTAATAGTCACCTTCATTTATAGAGTGCTTTATTGTGTCAAAGCAGCTTTAAATAGTGCTGATAATTCAATTCTCTCTAAAAGAGAGACCGTAGTAAACACTGAATATGTGCAATCAAGCCAATAGTGTCGCCAAAAAATGAATATTATT
The DNA here is from genome assembly GCA_027422415.1 of Schizothorax lantsangensis. Taxonomy (NCBI): domain Eukaryota; kingdom Metazoa; phylum Chordata; class Actinopteri; order Cypriniformes; family Cyprinidae; genus Schizothorax; species Schizothorax lantsangensis. The sequence goes on along the minus strand of JAPDDO010000055.1, from coordinate 187,838 downwards.
CTAACGTGATCTGAAGAATTACCATTTTTACCAGTGAATAGGTCCATTGTTGTAGTGAAAGCGGCATCTGTAACTGATTAAATGTGGCTGCTCAAACTGATCCATGTGAACGTGTTTCTGATTCGTGATCATATTTCATATATATATCAGCATATCAGTGTTGCCAACTTAGCAATTTTGTTGCCAAATTTAGCAACTTTTCAGACTACCCTAGCAACTATGTCTCCCAAGAGCACCTAGCAACAAGTTTAGCAAATTTATTTGGCAATTTTTAGCAACTTTTGATGAGTGACTCAAACAATAAAAAGTCACACATTTTCCATCCGAATTACACAAAAAGCGGAAACCGAAGACGCCTAGCTGCTATTTGCAATTGTTCAATTTAATAATAATAATAGCCTAATTGAATAATTGTTCATTTATGACGCACTTCTTTAGTAGCTGTGATTGTTGATCAGTTAGTACGCTGTAAGAAAAATGGAAAAATACTAGTAATTTTCCAGGACATTATCCATTATAACCCTGTAACCCAAAAACACAATGCATAATTTAAAATGCAGGTAAAAAAACAATACGGATTTCATATTAATATAGTAGATTGTGCCCTATTATACAGACGTTTCTTCGAGTGTAGCACACTAACTAACTACTTAAAGCATAATTGTTGAGAATGTATAGTATTACTAGTTTACTTGCTATTAAAAAAAAACTAAAAACTTAAATTGTAACTTAAAGTGTTCAATAATTCAATGTATTTAGTTTTAATTACTAAAAAAACACAGATGATGTGACATGCTTAACATTATCGACCACCTGAGTATTATTCCACTCGCAAGCTTATTTTGATGTTTAGATGTAACTATTGCATTAAAAATGTTTCTATATGAATTCCATATCAATAAATTAAATTCAATGTACTATTAAAATTGATTTATGATGTCATATATGCTAATTTTTTGGCTTGTTTCACCATGCAGTGTAAAATGCACAAATCGGATACGGGTCACTTTTAAAAGACATGTAAGCACGTCATCCAAAAAATCGTATATAGTCACAAAATCGGAATTGGTCATCAAGAGATTGCAGTGTAAATGCAGCCTATAGTGGACTAATGCGTCCTTACACCGGAGAGCCAGGGTCAGTCCTGTCTGGCTTTCTCCTCTAAATACAGAGCTATTCAAGCTGTTAAAACCACAACCACATGTGCTTTATACATCACTAAACTACACTAAACTACACTTCTGCACATCTCTTGGTATAAATAAAATCTGATGAATAGCTACTGCCTCAGCTCAATCATTTCAGTGTATTTGAGCTCTCAGACAGGAATGCTTTGATAGAGCGAAACTAAAGTTACTAGTATTACTAGTTTCAACATTACTTATTCTTCAGACATTCCCCTTTAAATACAATAATTGTCACCTGAATGCAAAGTGACCCACATTTGGTTTTCAACCCCTGAAAAAAACATAAAAATCGTATGATCTATACCATCATTTTGTAGAAAATTGCACCAAATAACACCAGATTTGGAGCCAAATTACATTATAGCATCTTTTCTGATACTTTGTAGCTTTACTGAGTATCAAAGACATTAGCAACTTTTACTCTCTCCTTTACTACACTGTTGAGTGAGTATCTGTACTCTTTACTCCGCTACATTGGAAATCAGTGTTTCAGTTACACATTACTTCTCGCATGGACCTAGCTGTTCTGCAGCAGTTTATTTATGCTACAAAAGATGTGATATCACCAACTACAGGGCACTGAAATAACTATATCTCGTGTGTTTTGCTCTTACTCACCCAAACTTATCAACAAGGCTACTTTACATGAACGTGAGCTCCTCAAGTAGTTTGAATCACAGGTGTTTTAAATGACTGCAGCTGGCAATGAGGCCGAAACCAGCACATCCAGTGCAAGAAGACTTTTGACATATTTTCTTTATTGCAATTTTGAGGTGTTCAGATTTACTTTGGTTTTAGAAAATAAGCATGATTGCTCTCCTTCTTGTTTGTTACATGTTCTCTGTGCCTTGTCTTGGACTTTTATGTCACTTCCTGTCTCCCGTGGTGTTTGTAGTCAGTTTGTATCTTATCTTGTTCAGCTTGTTAGCCTCCTGTACTGTATATATATATATATATATATATATATATATATATATATATATATATATACCCCTAGTGTTTCTTTAGTTCTTTGTGAGTTGTTGAATGTAATGGTTGTCTGTTTGCACGTCATTCTGTTCTTTGTTCCCTTTGGTTTTTGGTTTATTGTTTGTTCTAGTTTTTCCTTGAAATACCTGCAATATCTGCCTGTTTTCTCCAGCTTATCCACAACGTTACAGTTTTTGACTGCCATGTGTCTTTGACTTGTGCATCTTTGAGCCTGTATTTAGTATAAGTAAAGTACTGTTATAATCAGATACTCTAAGACTTTTACTCCAGTTGTTTTGGAATTGGTGACTTGTAACCAGGGGTCCGTTCTTCGTACCTCGCTTAATACATCTGAGATGATTTGAAAGATGCCAGATCTTATAATCCTGATAACTGATCTCTGGCTAATTTGGTTCTTCAAACGAATTTGCGTATTTGATTCAAATATCTGGATTAAGTTGTCTAAGATTAGTTGTGTTCCCCAAAAAGGGCAGATGTATCGATATTGGAAACCACGATTAGCAATGCAGCGATTGGCTGGCGGCACGACAGCAACGTAATGACATCATATCATTAAAACAGACACCTGACGAAAAACTTGATGAATTTCTGGACTTTTATAAGGAAACAGCCAAGCGAACAAAATGACATAAATGTTATAATAGATAAATGAAATGTGCACTGTTTTTAATTTATTTGTAATTTTTTTACATGATTCCGAATTATTTATATTCAGGATTTCTAGCATTTGTGTAGGCTTTACATTTTTATTTCAATGTTGTAATTAGCAATTCATTTAATGTTATCATTGAAGCAGATTTGTTACGTGACAGCATTAATTACTGTTTCGCTCCATCAAGCCACATCCCATAATATCTGTCATTACTCAAATTAATGCACGGCTCAGATTAACTGTGTGTAAGACTCAATACAATTATAACATAATTATTTCATCACTAATAAATCTTTCAATGAGTAAAACTGTCTGTGTCTATAGTATTATAGACTACACAACATTATTATCTTATTTTCAAATTGATTTTTAAATGATTATTATTTTAAATTATTGTCCGTGGATCAGTAGGGTACTCTTATAATAAAGTAGCACTGGCTGGGGCAGATATGAAGTATCAATTCTGCTTAAAAAGATGCAATATAATCCTGTTTACATTAAATAAGCAGGTTTAAGCTTAAAGACCTGTTGCTATGACAACAACTCCAGGATGAGCTTCAAAGAACCAAATGATACAAGATCAAGTGAAATCATCAACAATCAAATCCAGCTAACGGAGTTAGCGACGTACGAAGAACGGACCCCAGGGCCGGCGCTAGCTATAGGCAGAGCAAGCGATTGGGGCCCCGGGCTTTGAGGAGGGGCCTCCATAACCATAATACGCCAGTCCATCAGTCAAGACGGGCAGAAATACTAGCCTCATTATTCATTGGATATTACTGAATTGTCACTCATCTGCAATTAAACCAATTAATGTTGCCTCTTCAAAGCGGGTCCTGCCAGGTGCTGTGAAATATGTGATGCAAAAGACTAAATAGGCAGGCAAAGAATTACAGCTCCTAATGCAGGTGTGAGACTTGTCATCTTTTTTAGAGTGATTGTAATGTATTCTAAATATAATCTTGTTCTGTCGATCAGCGTCGTTTCTGGAAAGATCATTCACTGCTTTATTACGAGTTTAAAAGAGCGCGAGCGCCATTGATGCGATGCTTTGAATTTGCGCGTTCAATGAATGACATCGCGCCGGGAGCTGACTAACAAAATAGCTACAAAAGTAAAAGCAGATTAAGTTTGTATTCAAAGTTAAAAAGCAAACACACTAGAACATTTTTAACTGTTCAAATAAAGGATCTCAGGTGTATCTTCTAAATTTGGCTGATGATTAGGATTACTGCTCTAACATAACACTTATAATTTCAGTTTCAACTAACTAGAAAATAACTTTTTTTTCTGCTCAGTAGCGATCATGTCTTTCTCTTCCACTTGATTTGTGTATATATATCATATTTAAGGTAACAATGCAATACATTATCATATTATTGATATTAGTAATATGACAATATCTGTAGTCAATATTGATCAAATGGGAGGGAGAAATCCTGCCCATACCCAGCTAGGAAAAAATGTATACTTATGTTCATCTACTTAAGTGGTATTCTGGAACTATGAATTAAATTGAATAAAAAAGCAAAATAATAATAACAACAATAACATTACATATGTTAATAAGTTTGGACCCATTCAAATTTTTAAAAATGTTTTTGAAAGAAATGTCTTATGCTCATCAAGCCTGCATTTATTTGATCAAAAATACAGAACAAAACAGCGATATTCAGCACAGATATGTTAAATAGATTTAAAAAAGTAATAGTAATGAGACTTGTTATATTTTTTTTTATATTGTTATAAAAGATTTATATTTTTTTATTTTTAAGCAACTTTTTAATAATTAAAAAATCCTGAAAAAAGTATCACAGGTTATAAAATAAACATTAAGCACTGTTTCTAACATTGATAATAAATCAGAATATTAAACTGATTTCTGTAGGATCATGTGACACTGAAGACTGGAGTAATGGCTGATGAAAATTCAGCTTTGGATCACAGAAATATATTTTAAAGTATAGTAAAATAGAAAAACATTATTTTAAATTTTATGTTCGGAATCATATTTGTATAAAGTTCTTTTTTTGGGGGGTGGGGTGCCTCCAACATGAATTTTGCCTAGGGCCTCCTAATGTCTAGAACCGGCCCTGCTTGTAACCAGTGTTGGGGAGTTACTAGTTACATAAGTTACGTAATTTAATTACAAAATAAAACTAATTGTAATCAGTTACAGTTACTGAGAAAAAAATGTGTAATTAAATTACAGTTTCTTATGAAAATGTTAAGGATTACAAAGAGGGTTACATCTGATTTTTTCACACACACTCCCACATACAGATTTAATTGATGTCTTTCATAAATTGCAGTGACTGCTCTAAAATATAAAAACACCAATGTTTCAGGAGTTTAGAACATGCTTATTCCATAACGCTTACATTTCCTATATGGGTTTATGTATAGCTTAGCTATGCTTATTTTTTTAAGATCCAAGGCATTGTTAGATTCCAGTGTTTTCTGTCATAGCTGTGCAAAGATTTGATTTCAAAAACAGTATCATACATAATAAAATATTTCTTGTAATGATTTAAAACATGTATTTAAGCTCAGAATGATCTCAAAGTAAGTGATTTTGTGGTGGCTGTGCTTCAAAGGGGACATTGGATGCCCATCTTCCACAAGTTGGTATGATTAGGATCTGAATGAAAGGTCTGCAACATACTTTGGTTAAAATTCCTCAGTGTTTGTGTAAAACAACACCCTTTTTACCTTGCTCTGTTCACAGCGGCTCGTTTCGGGGCATGTCCCTTTAAATGCTAATGAGCTCTGCTCACCCCGCCCCTTTCTTCCATGGAAGAGCAAAGGCAATTTGCATATAATCATAAAAAATATAAAGTGTGAGACTTACTTCTTCTGGAGGTGCATCTGGATCACAAACAATGCCTTGAATTGTCCCTCATTCAGAAAGCAGTCTGGAAAAAAAAAATTTGCGCAGACATAAACGAATTTAGGTGTATTCGGTGACGCATTACCATCAAAAACAAAACTAATGCACTGCGTCCTCAGTGGCTTTGATGTCAGAAAAAAATGATGATTCTTATGTTCTTCTACATCATGATTGCTTGGAAGTCGATTGCTTCAGTCTGAGTCACAGTTCGATTGCTTCAGTCTGTTGTGCTGCTGTGCGGTTTGTGATTGTAGCTCTGCTTTTTTATTGAATCTATTGAATTATTGAATTTTATTGAAGCTTGTCACTCGCGGTTCCATTCGCGTTGCTATTCGCGCCTATTATTGTTTTCTTTTTTCTCGCTCCGTTTTCATTTCTCTCTCGCTCCGTTTTTCACGAGTTCATCAAACAACAGTGGTAAGTGGTAAGTGGTGTGGTAAGTGGTAAGTTAAGTTGGTATCATTCATCAATCACGGTGAGTAATGGCTTCTTCTCCTGCTATTGTTATTTGCACAGTCTGCCACATGTACAGTTTATCTATCTCTGTCGGCGATGAGGGATTCACATGTGATAAATGCAGGGAAATAGTTAGGCTGACAGAGAAGGTTTTAGAACTAGAGACACGCATCCAAACTTTAGTTGAGGACAGTAAGAATGTGAGGGCTGTAGATACTGCTTTGGATGTGACTAGCTCAGGGACTCCTGTACATTGTTCGGTTCCGGCATTAGCGCCTGTGCAGCAGGGCAACTGGGTGACTGTGAGGCAGCATAGTCGCGGGTCAAAACACCGCTCTTCCGTTCCGATCAGAACATCAAACAGGTTCTCCCCACTCAGTGATGCACCCACTGAGAAACCTGGTGAAAGTGCTCTAGTTATTGGCGATTCTATTGTACGGAACGTGAAAATAGAGACACCAGCCACCATAGTCCATTGTTTACCGGGAGCCAGAGCGCCTGACATCTTGGCAAATTTAAAAGTGCTGGCTAATGCTAAACGTAAATTCAGTAAGATTGTTATCCACGCCGGCGCTAATGATGTTCGACTTCGCCAGTCGGAGATCACTAAAAATAATGTTAAAGAGGTGTGTGAACTTGCAAGTACGATGTCAGACACTGTAATATGCTCTGGCCCCCTCCCTTCTTACCGGGGTGATGAGATTCATAGCAGACTGTCATCATTAAATGATTGGATGTCTAAGTGGTGCCCGCAAAACAACATAGGTTTTATAGACAATTGGACGAGTTTTTGGGGCAGACCTGACCTGTTGAAAAGAGATGGTGTTCATCCCTCCTGGGGTGGTGCCGCTATTCTCTCTAGAAATTTGGCACATAGTCTTAGAGTTCATACTTGACTAACTGGAGCCCAGGTCAGGAAGCAGACAGACTGGCTAAACCGACCGTCTGCTAGCCGCCTCACGTCACAGAAGTCAGTTAATTCTCAGCACATAGAGACTCCTTCACCTAGATATCACACTATAGAGACTGTGTCTGTTCCCCGAACTAGAAAATACAGAAAACGTCAAAACCAATTTATGAGTAACCATTCAATTGATAAAACTTGGTTTACTGAATATCAGGTCCCTTTCTACAAAAGCACTTTTTGTAAATGATTTGATTAATGATCATAACCTAGATTTGCTCTGTTTGACAGAAACATGGCTAAAACCAGATGAATACATTATTTTAAATGAGTCCACCCCCCAAGATTACTGTTACAAAAATGAGCCGCGTCCGAAAGGTAAAGGGGGAGGTGTTGCTACAATTTATAACAATATTCTCAGTATTTCTCAGAAGACAGGCTTTAAGTATAACTCCTTTGAAGTAATGGTGCTTCATATAAAATTATCTAGAGAAAAAAGTATTAATGATAAATCCCCCGTGACGTTTGTACTGGCTACTGTATACAGGCCACCAGGGCACCATACAGACTTTATTAAAGAATTTGCTGATTTTCTATCAGAGTTAGTGCTGGCTGCAGATAGAGTCCTAATTGTGGGTGATTTTAATATCCATGTTGATAATGAAAAAGATGCATTAGGATCAGCATTCATAGACATTCTGAACTCTATTGGGGTTAGACAACACGTTTCAGGACCTACTCATAGTCGAAATCATACTCTAGATTTAATACTGTCACATGGAATTGATGTTAATGGTGTTGAAATTCTGCAGCAAAGCGATGATATATCAGATCATTATCTAGTCTTGTGTAAACTCCATATAGTTAAAGCTGTAAATTCAACTCCTTCTTACAAATATGGTAGAACCATCACTTCTACCACAAAAGACTGCTTTGTAAGTAATCTTCCTGATTTATCTCAATTCCTTAGCATATCCAACAGCTCAGAACAACTTGATGATGTAACAGAAACTATGAACTCTCTCTTTTCTAGCACTTTAGATACAATTGCTCCTTTACGCTTAAGGAAGATTAAGGAAAAGAGTCCAACACCGTGGTATAATGAGCACACTCGCACTCTAAAGAGAGCAGCCCGGAAAATGGAGCGCAGCTGGAGGAAAACAAAACTAGAGGTATTTCGTTTAGCTTGGCGGGAAAGTACCCTATCCTACAGAAAAGCTTTAAAAACTGCTAGATCTGATTACTTTTCGTCTCTTTTAGAACAAAACAAACATAACCCCAGGTATTTATTCAATACAGTGGCAAAATTAACAAAAAATAAAGCATCAACAGGTGTTGACATTTCCCAACAGCACAGCAGTAATGATTTTATGAACTACTTTACTTCCAAGATTGATACTATTAGAGATCAAATTGTAACCATGCAGCCGTCAGCTATATCATCACATCAAATAGTGTACTATAGATCCCCTGAGGAACAATTCCACTCATTCTCTACTATAGGAGAGGAAGAATTGTATAAACTTGTTAATTCATCTAAACCAACAACATGTATGTTAGACCCTATTCCATCTAAACTACTAAAAGAGGTGCTTCCAGAAGTCATAGATCCTCTTTTGGCTATTATTAATTCGTCATTGTCATTAGGATATGTCCCCAAAAACTTTAAATTGGCTGTTATTAAGCCTCTCATTAAAAAACCACAACTTGACCCCAAAGATCTAGTTAATTACAGACCGATCTCGAATCTCCCTTTTCTGTCAAAGATATTAGAAAAGATTGTATCCTCACAATTATATTCCTTCTTAGAGAAAAATGATATCTGTGAGGATTTCCAATCAGGATTTAGACCGTATCATAGTACTGAGACTGCTCTCATTAGAGTTACAAATGACCTACTCTTATCATCTGATCGTGGTTGTATCTCTCTATTAGTTCTACTGGATCAAAGCGCTGCGTTCGACACTATCGATCACAACATTCTTTTGAATAGACTAGAAAACTTTGTTGGCATTAGTGGAAGTGCATTAGCATGGTTCAAATCGTACTTATCTGACCGCCATCAGTTCGTAGCAGTGAATGACGAGGTATCATATCGATCACAAGTGCAGTATGGAGTTCCTCAAGGCTCAGTACTAGGGCCGTTACTTTTCATGCTTTACATGTTACCCTTGGGAAATATCATTAGGAAACACGGGGTTAGCTTTCACTGTTATGCTGATGATACTCAGCTCTATATTTCTTCACGGCCTGGTGAAACACACCAAATTGAGAAACTTATGGAATGCATAGTCGATATAAAAAACTGGATGACGAGTAATTTCTTACTGCTAAATTCTGAAAAAACAGAGGTGTTACTTATCGGACCTAAAACCCCCACAAGTAATAACCTAGAACACTGTCTAACACTTGATGGCTGCTCTGTAAATTCTTCGTCATCAGTCAGGAACCTAGGTGTACTATTTAATAGTAATCTCTCCTTTGACAGCCACGTTTCTAGCATTTGTAGAACTGCATTTTTTCATCTTAAAAATATATCTAAACTGAGACCTATGCTCTCAATGTCAAATGCAGAAATATTAATTCATGCGTTTATGACCTCAAGGTTAGATTATTGTAATGCTTTATTGGGTGGTTGTTCTGCACGCTTAATAAACAAATTACAGATGGTTCAAAATGCAGCAGCTAGAGTTCTTACTAGAACCAGGAAGAGCACATTAGCACATTAGCCCGGTTCTGTCAACACTGCACTGGCTCCCTACTAAACATCGTATAGATTTTAAAATCTTGTTAATTACTTATAAAGCCCTGAATGGTTTAGCTCCTCAGTACTTGAGCGAGCTCTTATCGCATTATAGTCCTTCACGTCTGCTGCGTTCTCAAAACTCTGGCCATTTGATAATACCTAGAATATCAAAATCAACTGCAGGCGGCAGATCTTTTTCCTATTTAGCGCCCAAACTCTGGAACAATCTACCAAACACTGTTCGGGAGGCAGACACACTCTGTCAGTTTAAATCTAGATTAAAGACCCATCTCTTTAACCTGGCGTACACATAACACACTAATACACTTCTATTATTCAAATCCGTTAAAGGATTGTTAGGCTGCATTAATTAGATCAACCGGAACCGGGAACACTTCCCATAACACATGATGTACTTGTTACATCATAAAAATATTGACATCTATGCTAATATTAGTCTGTTTCTTTCTTATTCTGTTTCTCAGTCCGTGTCTGGATCAGATGGTGGATTGGCGCCGGGAGATGATGTCTGCGGCCCAGATTGTCGGCGGAGGCCGGACCCCTGGATGAGCCCCTGGGACATAATCCCAGTGAAGACCTCGACTTAAAATACAATAAAACTAGAAATAAAACAAATAACTAAAAATATAATAAAATACCTAACTACATAATACTATTATTGTTAGAAATTGCAACAATATTAAAATAGAAATATAAAACATTTAAAGTCTTAATTAAAACAATAAATAAACAATAATATCCTGGCCAGAGGAGAACTGGCCCCCCGACTGAGCCTGGTTTCTCCCAAGGTTTTTTTCTCCATTCTGTCTCAGAGGGAGTTTTGGTTCCTTGCCGCTGTCGCCTCTGGCTTGCTCAGTTGGGGACACTTAATTTCTAGCGATTATCGTCAATTTAATTTCACAGATATTATTTAAACTAAACTTAGCTAGACAATGACATCTCTGAATTCAATAATGAAATGCCTTTAACTGAAAATTGAGTGTTTAATCTTATTATTATACATTACTGACACTCTATCCTCCAACTTGATACTGTTAAGTGCTTTGACACAATCTGTATTGTTAAAAGCGCTATATAAATAAAGGTGACTTGACTTGACTTGACATCACAAAACTACAAAAAAACACCTGCATTGCTTACAAGACATTGTTGTTACAGCTACTCGAGCGCGGAGAGAATGATGGACTTCGTACAACTGGCTGAGGGCGAAACTATGCTAATCAGCAGTTGTGGGTGGGGCCTGAGCAATATGACATCACACTGCTCAGAAAATCAAAACGGCTTGATAATTGAGACTGTTTAGGTTTTTGGGGGATTAAAAAAAAAGTGAATGGATTTTATCATTGTAGTGTGGTTGTGTCCACACACTGCTAAGATACATTTATAAACACCATGGTAAAGTGAATTTTGCATCTGATGTCTCCTTTAAAATTAAAATATTATAATCTTAATTATAATAAATAAATAATAATAATTTGTTACATTTATATAGCGCTTATCTGGGTATTCAAAGTGTTTTACATAGAAGGGGGAATCTCCTCGAATCTAATCTCGAATCGAAGTAATCTTTTTTAATCAGTTACATTACTTTAATAAAGTAATTGAAAAGTTACACAACTTATTACATTTTAAGTAGGGTAACTTGTAATCTGTAACCTATTACATTTCCAAAGTAACCTTCCCAGCACTGATTGTAACTTGTAGTGGAGTAATTTTCACTGTAAGGTATCTGTATTTTTACTCAAGTATGGTTTTCCGGTACTCTTTACACCTCTGTATCATATCTTATTCTGCCAGCAGACCACCAAAATCTGCCAGACGAGACTTAAAGGGATAGTTCACCCAAACATGAAAATTCTGTCATTAATTACTCACCCTCAAAACAAAAATAACAGCTTTATTCAACACTTCTCCTCCTCATCCCGTCTGCAGCGGTGTGCCACCATTGTGGAGGCAGTAATCAATGACAGAAGTTTCATGTTTGGGAGAACTATCGCTTTAATATTCTGGCTTTCATCACTATTTACCCTGCAAACATGTCCTTGCGGGGCCCATGCTGGCTTTTTGTGGGCACAGTGGACTAGGGTCAGCCCACACCAAACCTAAACAGGCCCCATGTGGGTCCAGAGCAACTTTTGTACCTTTGGACCCATGCAGGTTTTGTATAGGCAGCCCTGTAATGCAACTACTAACATTGACTGGCCATTCTTTAGTCACTCAATTGAACTGGAATGGCTCAAACCAAAAGACACCTTTTCAGAACCTGTTGTTTCATATAGATCCTCAAATCTGGCTCACGAGATCCACTTTCCTGCAGAGTTTAGCTCTAACTATAATCAAACACACCTGAGCATGTCTTCAGCATCATTAGAAAATCACAGGGGGGTGAGTTTGATCAAACTTGGAGCTAAACTCTGGAGGAAAGTGGGTCTCACCACAAGTCATATTTGAGGTGTAACACATGAGCCTGTTAATAATAATTTTGTGGGCAGTTTTATTTCTCACCACTAGGTGCTAGGGTGTTTTAGGTTTCCTTAGGGAGTTAGCAATAGCAAGCAGCAGCATGGCTCACCTGTTGAGCACGTTGTGCTGTGTCCTGGTTGGGAAATGTGTCATTTCAAGCCCAGTCTAAAGTAAGGAGTTGATGTTTTTTTCAGAGATGTTACATGTATGACGTTTGGATTGATGCTAAGAGTTTAAAACAGTGTATGTGTATGCATTTTAGAAGGACTCTTTATTGGTGAGGTCACCACATCATGGTCCAGTTTGAATATGGATTTAAAGTTATTTTCGACGTGATAGTCTGGACTATTTTTGACTGTTTCTGGTTAGGAAGAGTCTGGTGTTTGAGAGCCGTGGTGTGTTTTCATTACAAGAGACTGGATTATTAATTTGCTATCAACCAACTTCAGCTACGGACAGTGTTTGGACATTGATGAACTTTCACACGACGAAATCCTACAATCTTACATTGCTTTGTTTTGTTTTTTGTACTTTTGTGTATTTACATTTGTGGCTGTATGTGTAACGGAACTGCCAGACACAAAGGTAAGTGTAGAAGAGGTAGAGTTTATTACAGGATTAGGTGAGACAACAGTGGTGAGAGTCTTTGCATGAGGTAAGTGGCTTTCTAGATGAATAGTGGATAGTGCGCTGGGATTCTGATTGTGTCTCTGTCCTTTGGCAGGTTCGTGGCGGATAGGAATCCTGGAGAGCCTGCGAGTCTCTAGAGTCCACAGATGAACAGATATCTGGTGATGAGAGGGAAGACAGAGGGTGAGTATCATCAGGTAAGTAACACCGGTTAGTATACTCAGCTAGCAGTCCGCTGTAGAGAGTGAAGGTCCGAGTAGTATCCACAAGTATCAATGTCTTGGCAGCTTAGTGACTTTAAGATCAGACAGTGGTGCAGGATGAGGAGTGAGCTTATATCCCGGTGCTAATGACTGTGGTGATGAGGAGCAGGTGTGCATGATCATTAATCAGGTGCAGGTGAAGGTGATCAGTGATGGAGGAATACGGGCCATTCTGTGACAGTATGTAGCTGTATTAACCTGAAATGTAATGTTTTCTATTTTGTATTTAATAAATCCATTGATTTGAAATCCCTTTGACTACTGTACATTTTTGACAATACAGACATTAGTTATCCATTTCAGATGTATAATAACTGTTTTCCCCAAAGACTTAAGTTATAGTAGCTGGAAAGTATTAATAGGGCAGGGCCAGCGCTAAGGGGCCAATGTTTTGCCAATGAGCAAATTCTCAGGGGCCCTGCGCTGGCAGCCCTCTGGGGGCCCTTAGGCTAGGCTAGGCTTGTTTGCAGGGTATGTTTGTCTTTCTTGTTATGTTAACAAAAATAAAAATATGAGGCGGGAGGTTTCTGAAAAATGTTTGATTTGACACGGTGTGACCCCGTAGATTCTGTTATATGTGTGTGTGTGTGTGTGTATTTTCTATCATGGCATTGTTTTGGCACATTTGTCGACCAGCGGTGTTAAATCTTCAAGTGTTTTTCAATCTGCCATCAAACATCCCACAAACTCATGATTCACGCCTGCACACACACTGCAGCCAAACAGCAGGAGAGTGTGTGTGTGTGTGTGTGGGGGGGATGTTTGATGGCAGATTGAGAAACACTTGAAGATTTAACACCGCTGGTCGACAAATGTGCCAAAACAATGCCATGATAGAAAATACACACACACACACACACACACACACACACTCCAATAACAGTATCTACGGGGTCACTCCGTGTCAAATGTGTGTTGTGGGCTGAGCTCTGAGTCTCGAGTGTGTGTGTGTAAGTGAGTGTGTGTGTGTGTGTTGTGGGCTGAGCTCTGAGTCTCGAGTGTGAGTGTGTGTGTGTGTGTGTGGGCTGAGCTCTGAGTCTCGAGTGTGTGTCAGATATTTACAGCAGCAGCTTGTTGAACTGTGAAGGATGGAGAAAACCCGTCAGACAGAGACAGACATGATCTAGCGATGGAAGATGAAACGCTCAATATTTCCATGTTGAAGTGTCTCTGGTTTCTGTTTCTCAGTGTTTGTCCTTTACGAGCTGCTTCAGTTGTTTTACAAAGAGCCTGAGGAGGAGGAGCGTGTGGCTCATGGCTTGTGTGTTTTGGGTGTTGAGCAATAGTTTGTCTGGTCAGCCAGTTTAACCACACTCAACTCAACTGCTTCACCATCTTAACCAGCAAAACCAGTGCATTTGAGCAGCTCTCTCAGCTCACAGCTGTCTGTGTACTCTCTTTGACTCCAGATACACCACACACACACTCCCACACCTGTGAAGTCATCCGTCTGAGTGTGTGTGTGTGTGTGTGTGTGTTAATGGTGTGACGGTGGAAAGAGCTCGGGGTGGAGGGTGTGAAGTGTTTATAAGAGCTGGAGAATCATGAAAAACAACCAGAGACTGAAGCAGAAGATACACGGACAGAGTCAGCTCTTCAGGTGCGTCAGATCCATCGCCAGCTTTACATACAACCAGCAGATGTCTGATCTGATATTTCTGTGTGTGTGTGTGTGTGTGTGTGAGTGTGTGTGTGTGTGTGACAGAGAGAGAGTGTTTGTGTGTGTGTGTGTAAATGTGTGTCAGTCTCGGTGTGTTTCATGTTGTTTTGTGTTTCAGACGGATCTGTTGCAGTCATGAGTGTCGCTCTTCACTGTGTGTTTCTCTTTGTTTCTCTGGCGCTCGGCGCTTGTTATGGTATGTATGAAGCTCTCAGCAGACTCACACACACACACACACACACACACACACACACACACACTAACAGACGTCTCTCTCTCTCTCTCTCTGCAGATTCTCAGGAGAGCCGCGAGTCATACGAGGGTAAATGTTCATGATTCTCTTCGTCTGTTTTCTTTGGCTCCGTGGAGCACGTCTGTGTTTATATGAAGCTGCCGCTGGACTTCTGTGTCTAAACTCAGCTCAAGATCAATGCTGTGATGAAACACTGCATTCATTTCACACAAACGTTCATTTATCCCATATTACTGTGTCTTATGTCAAACAAACATCTGTTTTGTTTCAGTATTTGTCAATCCATATCAGGCGAATACTTTCATGAGGAGTCCACAAGATCCTATCTACAACAACCAGTACATCTACAGGAGGTACAACACACACACACACACTTATACACACACACACACACACACACTTATATACACACACGCACGCACGCACACTCACACGCACGCACGCACGCACACACGCACACACACACTCAAACACACACACACAAACACACACTTATATACACACACACACACACACAAACACAAACACACTCGCACGCACACACACACACACACACACACACACACATGCACACACACTCACACGCACACACACACACACACACACGCACACACACACGCACACACACACACGCACACACTATAACACACACACACATACTTATACACACTCAAACACACACACACACACACACACACTTATATACACACACACTATAACACACACACACTTATACACACTCAAACACACACACACACACACACACACACACACTCTCTCTCTCTCACACACACAAACACACAAACACACACACTCTCTCTCTCTCTCTCTCTCTCTCTCTCGCTCTCTCTCTCGCTCACACACACACACACTCTCTCTCTCTCTCTCTCTCTCTCTCTCACACACGCACACACACACTCTCTCTCTCTCTCTCTCTCTCTCGCTCACACACACACACGCACACTCTCTATCTCTCTCTCTCTCTCGCTCACACACACACACACACACTCTCTCACACACACCTATCTAAATGAGGACATTCCACAGGTATGTGTTATTATATACAGCTAGTTATAAATACTATAACCAAACCCTCATAGAACACAGGCTTCATTGTTACATTACAACAAAAATATTCTAAAAACACTTACTTCATTTATATATTGTTTTTACAAATAATTATGTCCTCAAATGAAGGTTTTGTCAGATTTAGCTGACTTCATGGGACCAAATATACATATTTTGACAAAGTTGACACGTGAATTTTTTTTAAACTTTATTGTGGATTTAGTATTGATTATGAAAAGCATCTGATGTTTTCAGCACATAGCAGTTTGTCTGTGAGGACATCAGCCACCTCAGATTACAGTTTAGACACTAACAGTGGAACTTGAGGCCCATTCAGTGAAACCATGCACTCATATACCTGATCTTTAGACCATTACATGCTTTAAACTCAGTTTGACAGTGTGTATATATATACAGTGGTGGCCAAAATTATGAGAACACTAGTATTCTCAGCAGCTGAAAAATGGTTTTAAGTCAGTTAGTTCTATCTTTTGTTGTAGTGTGTCAGTAGGAAATATCAGTTTACATTTCCAAACATTCATTTAACCATTAATTGTAATAATCCAGTGAATTTTTTTTCTGGTAACAGCCACTGGCAGAGGTCACTGCCAAAAAATAATCCAAAAAACCTAGTGTTACAAACACAAAGTAACATGTGCACAAGGTAACAGAACGCAATACTGAAGCAAACAAGGGCTAACAGAACATGGTATATATAGGGGAACTAATAAGAATAATGACACACAGCTGGGAACAATAAGAATTAACAGACAGAGCAAAGGGTAACGGGAAATGAAGTCCACAAACAATGGACAATGATCCAGGAGGAGTGCCCTCTAGTGGCTGTCATGGGCACTCCAGCAGATGGCTGTGACATGACCCCATGATTCCAGATGCTCCAACAAAAGTCAAAGAAATCGAGGAGGGAGGTGGAACGGAGGCGGACCGGGGGAGGGATGGTGGCCCAGGCCGTGTAGTGGAAGAGGGCCTGGATACAGGTAGACCAGGAGGCCAGGGCAGGGCAGACAGAGTGGGGCCGGGAGCTTGGCAGGCAGCAAGGGCGGAGAAAAAGACCACCTCAGCAGAGCTGACAAGGCAGATGACCCCCCTGGTGGATCAGGCAGGACTGCAGGGAAGAGCACAGAGAGCCTTTATGGCCGTAACAGGGCAGACAGACAGTTCAGCAACGGTCTCCTTGACTGTGATAGGGCAGTCTGAGAGTTTAGGAGTGGGCACCACTGCCCAAAGAGGAGCTGAAGTGGACATCGCCGCCTCTGGAAGTTCTGCAGCAGAAGCCGCCACCAGGAAGACCTGGAGCAGGCTCAGGAGCAGACTCCTGGACTGGAATGAGCTCTGGAATGAACTCATAGACTCGAGTGAGTTCAGGAGTTGACTCATAGACTGGAGTGAACTCGTAGACTTGAGCGGACTCTGGAGCGGACTCATAAAATGGAGCGAGCTCTGGAATGAACTCATAGACTTGAGTGAGCTCATGAGTGAACTCAAAGACTGGAGTGGACTCTGGAGCAGGCTCTGGAGTGAACTCTGAGGGCTCCCAGACTGGAGTGGATTCTTGAGTGGACTTTGAGGGCACTTGGGCTGGTGCGGGTTCTGAATTGGTTTCTGAGGGCTCCTGAACTGGAGCGAGCTCTTGAGTGTACTCACAAGCTGCCCATGCATGCAGAACAGCCCAAAGGTGAAAGGCAAAGGCAGCCTTCTTGATTATGGCAGCAGCAGTGAAATCGGGGAGCTCTATAGGGACCTCCGAGACCCCCTGATTCAGGTCCTCCAGGACCACTGGACTAGGGACTACCGGAGTAGGGTCCTCCAGGACCACTGGACTAGGGACCACCAGAGTCAGGTCCTCCAGGACCACTGGACTTGGGACCACTGGAGTCGGGTCCTCCAGGACCACTGGACTTGGGACCACCGGAGTCAGGTCCTGCAGGACCACCAGACTAGGGACCACCAGAGTTGGGTCCTCCACGACCACTGGACTTGGGACCGCTGGAGTTGGGTCCTCCAGGAACCACCAGAGTTGGGTCCTCCAGTACCAGCAGACTAGGGACCACCAGAGTCGAGTCCTCCAGGACCACTGGACTAGGGACCACAGGAGTCGGGTCCTCCAGGACCATCGGACTTGGGACCACCGGAGTCAGGTCCTCCAGGACCACTGGACTAGGGACCACAGGAGTCCTCCAGGACCACCGGACTTGGGACCACTGGAGTCGGGTCCTCCATGAACCACCAGAGTCGGGTCCTCCAGGACCACCAGACTAGGGACCACCAGAGTCGGGTCCTCTACGACCACCGGACTTGGGACCATCAGAGTCGGGTCCTCCAGGACCACCGGTCTAAGGACCACAGGAGTCCTCCAGGACCACCGGACTTAGGACCACCGGAGTCGGGTCCTCCAGGACCACTGGTCTAGGGACCACCGGAGTCAGATCCTCCAGGACCACCGGACTAGGGACCACTGGAGTCGGGTCCTCCAGGACCACCGGACTAGGGACCACTGGAGTCGGGTCCTCCAGGACCACCGGACTAGGGACCACTGGAGTCGGGTCCTCCAGGACCACCGGACTAGGGACCACAGGAGTCCTCCAGGACCACCGGACTTAGGACCACTGGAGTCGGGTCCTCCAGGACCACTGGACTAGGGACCACTGGAGTCAGGTCTTCCAGGACCACTGGAGTCAGGTCTTCCAGGACCACCGGACTTGGGACCACCAGAGTCGGGTCCTCCAGAAACCACCAGAGTCAGATCCTCCAGGACCACCAGACTTGGGACCACAGGAGCGGACTTTGCTGTCCTCCACCTTCTCGACCTTCGTTTACGAGTCAGAGATCGTGAAGACTCACTATTCTCTCGAGGTGCTGTAGCAGACTTAGGCATCTCCGGGGGCACTGCAATGGGCACAGACTGGCCTGGTGTTACTACTAAACTGCTGTAACAGAGATAGTCAATGAAACCCCAATAATCAAGAGCCTTAAGTCCCTCCATCTTGCACAGAGGCAAGGGGTTATCAAGGCATTCATTAAAAACCTTGTTTAGCTCAGAGTCCCAAAGTTCCAGTCCCACTGCCAAAGTCCAAAAGGTCTGCGCAAAGCCTCCTACGCCCAACCCCTGTTGACGCACTGCAGCCAACATCTGGAGTCGTGCATTTTGCTCCTTTTAGAAGCTGGAGGAAGAATCTGAATGTCTCACAGTCAATGAAGGTTGACTAGCTGCTGGATCTGAAATGGCTTCAGTATTCTGTCAAGAGATACTCTTTGTATTTTGTGTGTGTGTGTGACAAAATTGAAGATCCAATTGCAGCTTTATTGTAGTCCCAAACAATGATTCAAATAACAGAGCCACTGGCAAAAAAAAAGATCCACAAAACATAGAGTCCACAAACACAAAGTAACAGGTGCACAAGGTAAAAGAACGCAATACTGAAGCAAACAAGGGCTAACAGAACATGGTATATATAGGGGAACTAATAAGAGTAATGACACACATCTGGGAACAATAAGAATTAACAGACAGAGCAAAGGGTAACGGGAAATTAAGTCCACAAACAATGGACAATGATCCAGGAGGAGTGCCCTCTAGTCAAGTCAAGTCAAGTCACCTTTATTTATATAGCGCTTTTAACAATACAGATTGTGTCAAAGCACTTAACAGTATCAAGTTGGAGGATAGAGTGTCAGTAATGTATAATAATAAGATTAAACACTCAATTTTCAGTTAAAGGCATTTCATTATTGAATTCGGAGATGTCATTGTCTAGCTCAGTATAGTTTAAATAGTATCTGTGAAATCAAATTTACGATAATCGCTAGAAATTAAGTGTCCTCTAGTGGCTGTCATGGGCAATCCAGCAGATGGCTGTGACAGAAAGTAATATGCATACAAGCCAAGTCAGAAAGTCAACTTTATTTCTAAAGTGCTTCATATAGTATTGATTTTTTCACAGCAGCTTCACAATAGCATCAAATTCACATTCTGCTGTAAAGCAGCTCTAACAAGTCAATAGTGTCCTTCTACAGCTCAAGTCAGTTCAGTATTGATTCAGTTCAGTCGCATAACTGTGTAAAAATCATTAGTTGTACATACTGTATATACAGTGTATATGTGCATATGGATGTATGGGCGAGTGCTGTGACAAACTCCTGTGCTCTACTGTATTCTTAACAAGCAAAAGACACACAAGAGTAGTGTTTTACATTTTTCACATCTGTCTAGTTTGGCGTGTATGTGGCTAATTATTTTATGTTTTATGTAACTGTGTGTAAGCATTTTTTAAGAGCTGTAAAGCTTGTCGTCAGGCATGTGTGACGCTCTGTGTGTGTGTGTGTGTGTTTGTGTGTGTGTGTGTGTTTCAGGATGAAGTCTCCGGCCGAGCAGCGGGCCGAGATCTGTGAGGATTATTCTCCGTGTCGTCTGTTTGCGCTGCGCTACGGATCACCGATGGCTTATCAAACGTACTTCGGCGCTCAGCAACCCAACCGACATCTGCGTCGCTACTGAGCCCCGCCTCCATGTTTGCATTCGACCAATCAGCCTCTGAATGATGCCTTACAGACCAATTAAACCCAGACACCTATTTACACATATATAAGTGCTTCTGTGTGTCACGGGTTTGTATTAACCTCCTCTCGCTCTCTGACGACGGGCCGGTTTGCCCTGATATTAACACAACCGTGCTTTTACTCACATATTCTCAATTATTCAAAGCTAAAATCACGACGGTCCATTTATTAATACATGCAAAAATGAGTTGTCCGATGAAAATGTTTCCAGACCAGAAATTAGTGTTTTAATCTGGTCACAGATGTGTTCATTTGTTAATCACAATTAAACTCCTGCAAACCTAAGCCGGTCTCTTCTTTCATCTGCTGGTTATTGTGTTGTTCTGCTGACCTCAGTCAGTCGCTCGGGAGCCACGTGTACAAGCGGTTCGTTCTGAGGCCATCGCTGAATTCTTTCGCAGACTTTGTGGCCGCTGCGCTCCAGAGATTCGTAAATCAGACGGTGAAATTACACAGCTGCTGTCCAAGAGTGTGTTCTGTGCGGGAATAAATAGAAGCCCGGCTCGACTGAAGAAGCAGAGCCAGAAAACATCCATGTTCAGCATCGGAACCCTCGACCAGAGTCCTGCAGAAACACATACACTATAACACACACACACACACACAGACACGCTCTCACACACACACTCACACACTATAACACACACACACACACACACACACAATAACACACACACACACACACTATAACACACACACACACACACACTATAACACACACACACACACGCTCTCACACACACACTCACACACTATAACACACACACACACACACACACACACACACACACACAATAACACACACACACACACACACACTATAACACACACACACACACTATAACACACGCACACTCACACACACACACACACACACACACACACACACTATAACACACACACAATTGTTTGTTTTTGTGAAAAGTGAATGAATGAATGATGCATTTATATAGCGCTTTTATTGTGTATTGCCATACACCCAAAGCGCTTTACAATCATGTGGGGGGGGGTCTCTTCTCAACCACCACCAGTGTGCAGCATCCACTTGGATGATGCGACGGCAGCCACAGGACAACGGCGCCAGTGCGCTCACCACACACCAGATACAGGTGGAGAGGAGAGAGAGAGATAGAGCCAATCAAATTGATGGGGATTATTAGGAGGCCATGATTGACAAGGGCCAGTGGAGGGAATGTGTCCAGGACACCGGGGTTACACCCCTACTCTTTACGATGAGTGTCATGGGATTTTTAATGACCACAGAGAGTCAGGACCTCGGTTTAACGTTTCATCCGAAAAGTGGGGACATCCCATAGGCGTAATGGTTTTTATACTGTACAAACTGTGTGTTACGGTTGCTAAGGTACCCGGGGTGGTTGCTAGGGTGTTGCTATGCGGTTGCTAGGGTCTACACCTAACCCTACCCCTTACAGGAAACTTTGTGCTATTTCAGATTTCCAATACACTCACTCTGTGTGATTTATAAGCATTTTGAAAAGTGGGGACATGGGGCAATGTTCTCATAAATCACCTTCTCCTTGTAATACCTGTCATACCTGTGTCATTATACACATTTATGTCCTCCTTTGTCATAAAAACGCACACACACACACACACCGCTTGGCTCTGAACATCATTGCTGCAGGAACAGCTGTAATTAAAGTCTTTATATGAAATGTTTATATGAAGCTGGTTTCCTCCGCTGACGAGCCGCTCGCACGCAATCACTTTATTTGAAGATAGTGCCACCTAGAGTCTGTGCTGATACTGCAGTGTGTGTGTGTGTGTATGTGTGTGTGTGATTCCTCATCCAATCATGATGTCAGATGGTTGTGATGTCAGGTTATAAATGAAGTGACTGACAGAGAAACAGTCACAGATCAGCTGAAACCCGGAGACAAACATGAAGAGCCTCACACTCCTGATCTTCTGCTGCATGATAGCTGCGTGTCTGAGCGCAGGTGAGTGTGTGTGTGTGTGTGTGTGAGTGTGAGAGAGAGTGTGTATGTGTTATAGTGTGTGTGAGTGTATATGTGTGCATGATTGTTCTCTCTTTGTTCTTCTCTTCTAGGTCTTC
>JAPDDO010000055.1:145000-152500 GCA_027422415.1 Schizothorax lantsangensis | reverse complement strand
GGCTAGATTTTAAACAAGCAAAAGTGCACTTTTAGATAAACAAGGCAATATGATTGTAAAGAGCTTTGGGTGTACAGCAATACACATAAAGCGCTATATAAATGCATCATTCATTCATTCATTCATATGGCACTCGTTTGAGTTCATATTATTGAGTTTAAATGTGAACATGTCTATGAAAGATTGTATTACTGTACTTTAAATAAAAGAGAATCACAATGCTGAAAAAGCATTTGCAGTAACAACATTTGGATTTGAAATCAAAATAATGGATAAATGTTGTGTTTGTGGTAAACCGCCGCAGATCAGGAGTGGACTGCAAACGCATCCTGTGCGAAAGCAAAATGAGTCCGTGCTGCTTCTTCACCGCATACACATACTGTATATGCAGTTACGCACTGCAGACGGAGTATGAACCTGGCGCAACAAATCTATTTCAACACCCGAGGCAGTGCTACAAAGAGCTCTATGACCAATGCATGGCCAAAAAAAAAAAAACCTTGGACACGGGATTTATTTTTTTGCCTTATGTCTGTTCTAGAGACGTTACAGCTTTTTGATAAAGCTCTAATTGGTTTTCTTTTGGAAATACATTTCAAATTCACACTGAATGCATTTATGACTGTAAAGCATGTCTGTGTGTGTCAAAATCGTGATTAAAATCGAAATCGCAAAATTGATCAAAGAAATCGCGATTTCTTTTTTTGTCCATATCGCACAGCCCTATCACGCTTACAGACATGTGTGTGTGTTTGTTGTAGAACAAGAAGCAGAGGATGATGGTCCGAGCAGCTGTGCTGAAGATGAAGGACCCACGTCAGATCATCAAAGACATGGAGAAACTCGACGAGATGGGTGAGTGTGTGTGTGTGTGTGTGTCCTGATCATGTGTGTGTGTGTGTGTGTGTGTGTGTGTGTGTGTGTGTGTGTCCTGATCGTGTGTGTGTGTGTGTGTGTGTGTGTCCTGATCATGTGTGTGTGTGTGTGTCCTGATCGTGTGTGTGTGTGTGTGTGTGTGTGTGTGTGTGTGTGTGTGTCCTGATCATGTGTGTGTGTGTGTCTCCTGATCATATGTGTGTGTGTGTGTGTGTTTTCCTGATCGTGTGTGTGTGTGTGTCTCCTGATCATATGTGTGTGTGTGTGTGTGTGTTTCTGATCGTGTGTGTGTGTGTGTGTGTCTCCTGAGATGGTGTGATCATATGTGTGTGTGTGTGTGTGTGTTTCCTGATCGTGTGTGTGTGTGTGTGTGTCTCCTGATCATGTGTGTGTGTGTGTCTCCTGATCATATGTGTGTGTGTGTGTGTGTCCTGATCGTGTGTGTGTGTGTGTGTGTGTGTGTGTGTGTCTCCTGATCATGTGTGTGTGTGTCTCCTGATCATATGTGTGTGTGTGTGTGTGTCCTGATCGTGTGTGTGTGTGTGTCTCCTGATCATATGTGTGTGTGTGTGTGTGTGTGTCCTGATCGTGTGTGTGTGTGTGTGTGTGTGTCCTGATCATGTGTGTGTGTGTGTCTCCTGATCATATGTGTGTGTGTGTGTGTCCTGATCGTGTGTGTGTGTGTGTGTGTGTGTGTGTGTGTGTGTCTCCTGATCATGTGTGTGTGTCCTGATCGTGTGTGTGTGTGTCTCCTGATCATGTGTGTGTGTGTGTGTGTGTGTGTCTCCTGATCATGTGTGTGTGTGTGTGTGTGTGTGTGTGTGTGTCTCTCAGAGTTCAATCCGGTGCAGCAGCCGCTGCTGAATGAGAAGGTTCTGCGTGACAAGCGTAAGAAGCTGCGCGAGACGTTCGAGCGAATCGTCCGTCTGTACGAGCGAGAGAATCCAGAGACGTACAAAGAGCTGCGCAAGCTGGAGGTGGAGTACGAGACCAAGAGAGGACAGCTGTCGCTCTACTTCGACTCCGTCAAGGTGTGTGTGCTCACACGATCAGCAGATCTAGAGCGGACAGAGAGAGAAACAAACTAACGCTCCTCACAAGATCCTGAGACTAAATCATGATTGATGGAGAATCAAGTAAAGCTGAGCTGCTTCAGGCCAGTAAGAGTTCATCTGGAGATATGACTGCAGTTATTCTGACCTTCACTTGATCAAAATCAGTCAGGATTTGACTCTGAAGCAGCAGCTGAACAATTACATTCACAGAACTTACAAACATATGGAATATGATACAGTAGCGTTATAGAGATTGTGATGCTGTAAAGATGTTAGTGATGTCAGGTCTAATGAGTGTGTGTGTGTGTGTGTGTGTGTGTGTCCGTCAGAACGCTGAGTCCGTGGAGGTGGACAGTATTCCTCTTCCAGACATGCCTCACGCTCCCTCCAGCATCCTGATCCAGGACATCCCCCTCCCTGGAGCTCAGCCGCCCTCCATCCTGAAGAAGAGCTCCGCGCTCGGGTCAGAACACACACACACTCTATACACACACACACACACACACACACACACACACACACATACACACACTCTCACACTCTATACACACACACATACTCTCTCTCTCTCTCTCTCTCTCTCACACACACACACACACACACACACTCTACAGGCATGCACACACTCTACACATACTCACTCACACACACACACACTCTACACATACTCACTCACACACACACACACACACACACACACTACATATACTCACTCACACACACACACTCTACATACTCACTCAATCTCACTCACTCTCACACACACACACACACACACTACAGGCATGCACACACTCTACACATACTCACTCACACACACACTCTACACATACTCACTCACACACACACATACACACACACACTACAGGCATGCACACACTCTACACATACTCACTCACACACACTACATATACTCACTCACACACACACTACATATACTCACTCACACACACACACACACTCTACATACACACTCACACACACTCTACACATACACTCTCACTCTCACTCACTCACACACACACACACACTCACACACACACTCTACACTTACTCACACACACACACACACACACACACACACACACTACATATACTCACTCACACACACACACACTCTACATACACACTCACACACACTCACACACACTCTACACATACTCACTCTACACATACTCACTCATTCTCACTCACTCTCACACACACACACACACACACACTACAGGCATACACACACACTCTACATACTCACACACACATACACACACGCTCATAAAAACAGTCTACACACATACACACACACACACACACACACGGTTTCAGATTCTGATCCGTACTTCAGTTTATATGAACCCTAAACTGATTCACACATTCATTAACCTGTGCATGTTGTGTTGTGTTCAGTCATGTGTCAGTCTCTGTGTTTGATCAGATAACTGTAGCGCAGGAGAGACTGTGTCAGTGTGTGTTCACTCCTGTGTTTCAGGAAGAGCTCAGCGCTGTCAGCCGCCGCTCTAGCTGGAGTTCCTCGCCTTCCGCCGGGACGCAAACCCCCGGGACCCCCGCCGGGGCCGCCGCCGCCACAGGTCCTGCAGCTGTACGCTAACATCCGACGCACAGGTACGCTAACACCCGACGCACAGGTACACTAACACCCGACACACAGGTACACTAACACCCGACGCACAGGTACGCTAACATCCGACGCACAGGTACACTAACACCCGACGCACAGGTACACTAACACCCGACACACAGGTACACTAACACCCGCCGCGCAGGTACACTAACACCCGACACACAGGTACACTAACACCCGACGCACAGGTACGCTAACACCCGACGCACAGGTACGCTAACATCCGACGCACAGGTACACTAACACCCGACGCACAGGTACACTAACACCCGCCGCGCAGGTACACTAACACCCGCCGCGCAGGTACACTAACACCCGCCGCACAGGTACACTAACACCCGCCCCACAGGTACACTAACACCCACCGCGCAGGTACACTAACACCCGACGCGCAGGTACACTAACACCCGGCGCACAGGTACACTAACACCCGGCGCACAGGTACACTAACACCCGGCGCACAGGTACACTAACACCCGCGCGCAGGTACACTAACAGCCGACGCGCAGGTACACTAACACCCGGCGCACAGGTACACTAACACCCGCGCACAGGTACACTAACACCCGGCGCGCAGGTACACTAACAGCCGACGCGCAGGTACACTAACAGCCGACGCACAGGTACACTAACACCCGACGCACAGGTACACTAACACCCGCCGCACAGGTACACTAACACCCACCGCGCAGGTACACTAACACCCGACGCACAGGTACACGCTAACACCCGACGCACAGGTACGCTAACACCCGACGCACAGGTACGCTAACACCCGACGCACAGGTACGCTAACACCCGCCGCACAGGTACACTAACACCCGACGCACAGGTACACTAACACCCGACGCACAGGTACACTAACACCCGCCGCACAGGTACACTAACACCCGCCGCACAGGTACACTAACACCCGCCGCACAGGTACACTAACACCCGCCGCACAGGTACACTAACACCCGACGCACAGGTACACTAACACCCGCCGCACAGGTACACTAACACCCGACGCACAGGTAGACTAACACCCGCCGCACAGGTACACTAACACCCGACACACAGGTACACCCACCCCACAGGTACACTAACAGCCGACTCACAGGTACACTAACAGCCGACTCACAGGTACACTAACACCCGCCGCACAGGTACACTAACAGCCGACTCACAGGTACACTAACACCCGACGCACAGGTACACTAACACCCTAACAGCATTCTGTGTGTGTGTTTCTGTCAGAGGGCGGCGGTTCAGACTCTGAGATGATGGACGTCGGAGCGAGAGACAGCGACAGAGAGAGCGACGCAGACGACGACAGCGACTCGCAGGACGACAGCGGTGCAGAGAGAGACGACGCAGATGCTGATCACCACGACGACAGAGACGAGGAGCGAGACCGAGGCGATAAACACACAGGTGAGCCGTCAGCAGAAGCGTGATGTTCTGTTCTGTTTATTTGCACAAGAGTAAAAGAGATACAATAAAAACACAAAGGGCTTATTTAGAGCAATGAAAAACTAATAAACTCATGAAACTAAAAGAAAAGCTCAATTACAAAAACAAATATATAAATACAAATTAAATACAACATATGTCAAAACAAACCATCTATAGTACATAATATACATAAACACAAGATAAATTATTACAGAGCAGCATTTAAATGCTTAAACCTGAATTTGAACATGTTTTTCGAAGACTAGTAGGAAAAGTACAATTACAATATGAAAGATCTGGATAAATTAAACTATAATAAAGCATAAGAAGACACTCTGTAGTGACGAGATGCATAACCCTCCTTAATATACCAGTAGATTTATGTATTTTTATTACAGACTTTTTTTTTTACCACTAAAAATGATAAAACTTGATTTTTTTAATATTTAAAGATCATTTGTTTAAATTAAACCAATTTGCATAAGCAAGTAGACCATCATTTGCATTCTTAATCAATGAATTAAAATGTGGGTGAGCGTAATAATCCTTCAGAAATCATTATAATATGCTGCTCAAGAAACATTTCTGATTATTATCAATGTTTTGCTGCTGAATATTTTTGTGGGAACAGATACGACTCAAACATTTGTATAAGATTTAAAGAGAAATTAATAATTTTATTCATCATGCATGAAAGTGATAAAAAGTGAGGGAAGACATTTAAAATGATTTCTGTTTAATAAATGCATTAACAAATTTAATTAATGCAAATAAATGCTGTTCATTAAACTTTTATATTTATCAAAAATTCCAGAAAAATATCAACATTTCCACAAAATATGAAGCAGCAACATTATTTTCAATAATCAGAAATGTTTCTTGAGTCAAATAAATTGTAATGATTTGTAAAAGATCATGTGACACTGAAAACTGGAGAAATTTCTGCTTTGCGTCACAGGAATAACATTTTATAATAAATTAATATTTTTTTAATTTGTAATAATATTTCACAATATTGCTGTTTTTTTACTTTATTTTGATCAAATAAATTCAGCCTTGATGAAGATTTCCTTCTTTTCTGTCTCTAGCTGATCACGTGCCTGATTACTGGAGTAAGAATATTTGAAACATTCGAATATATAAATAAGAAATAGTAATGGTCCAAGTACGGATCCCTGAGGAACACCACAGAGTAGACTTGAATAGCGACCATTATAACACACTGTCTTCTATTAAAAATATAATTCATCAACCATTTATATGTAAAATCATGAAAACCATATTTATACAACTACGATTGTTGATGCTTAGCCCCTCCCCCGAGCCCTGATTGGTTCAAGCTGTCACACATTCAACCAATAAACATAGGTTTTGGTCTTTTGAACCAGTGTGTTTCTTTGGAAATCTGAGCAAATGCAAATATAAACATAACATAAAAACAAACCAAAAGCAAGGATGAAACAGCGGTACATATCTGATAAAGCACTGGAGTTTCCATTATATTATGTTAATAATACTTATATAGTTCATAAACATAATTTGCACTATTATTTCTGTTGCACTGTGTATTTCTCACTCATTTTGTGTTTTATTGCACAAAACAATGTTTTCACAACTTGCTGCACTGTTTGTGTTTTTTGTTTATGCTCAGATTGAAAATATATTTATTTTGTTATTATATAACACGGTTTGCATTTACTTTTCTCCCTAAATGTGTTTTTGGACACATCTATATTGTTAGTAACCTAAATAGACCTGAAAAGCGCCTGTAACGATATTGTGATAAATGGCTATAACTTGCTCGGGGAGTGTTATATATGAACAAAATTTAATTTGGAAGCGTAAAACACCCAGATACAACTTTCTGAAGAATAAAATCCAAACTTCAGGAGTTTCTGTTTGAGTACACGGTAAAAAACACCCAATTATTGCTGGCGTTTATCTTAAAACTCTGGAAATGCATTAATGCTTAGAGAAAACGAAGGGAGAATTGGGGCTAGACTGAAACTGTTTATAATGATGCTGACTGCTCGAATAGATCTGAAAACACACAGAAAAGTACAATTTTTGAGCTAATTTATGACCAACATTAACCAAAAAATGCATTAAATAAAGCTATGTCAAATGTATCATTAAAATATATTTTCTATAGAGTTTGTTCTTTGTCTTCAACATTTTCCGTAAACCAAGACTTATTAAAGTCCTGACTACTGACTGGAAAGCATTTATTAAAATTAATATCAGTCATAAATTGTTGATATGCTCTTTGAGCATCATATTGTTTATACAGATCATCCAGATTTGTTCAGATGAAAAGTTGCTTAATTTTCTTTAACTCTTGTAGGTTTATGAATAAGAGGAAAATAATAACTAGAATATTTAGGAAATCTGCAGTAGGGGTATCGAATTATTATTATTTTTATTTTTTAAGAGATTTATGTTAAAATCACCCAAAATATAACAATATTTACGCTCATTGTTTATCAAATCAAG
>JAPDDO010000055.1:122500-125000 GCA_027422415.1 Schizothorax lantsangensis | reverse complement strand
AGTCACTCACACACACACATACAGACTCACACACACACACACATACAGACTCACACACACACACTCTCTCTCTCTCTCTCAATTCAATTCAATTCAATTCAGTTAGCTTTATTGGCATGACAAAAGCACATTTTGCATTGCCAAAGCATACATAGTAGAAGAGAACATATACAACAGTGTGATTTGGAACAATATAGCAATTTAAATAACATTTGAACAAGTAATATTAAAAGAATGACATTAAAACATATGGATACATATATGATATAGTACAGGTTGAACAGAACAGAAATCAACATTATGTACAGTCATGTGGTTGGTTTGGTGTGAGTTATATGGTTTCTTGGCTGTGGCTGTCTCTCAGGAGTTGGCAGGCTGATATAAATCTTGCCGCTATATTTGCACATTCAGGTTTTTCCCCCAGAATGAAGGTGAGTTTTTCAGTTGGGGTGCAGTTGTTAAATTGGGGAAATATTTTGTTTATTTTGGGATAGTAGTGGTTTCTGGTGTTTAGGTATTTAGTGCACTCTGTGAGGAAGTGCAGCTCTGTCTCGATCTCTCCCAGCATGCACTGGGAGCAGAGTCTGTCCTCACGAGAGAGCCAGGTCTGTCTGCGCCGGCCCGTCTCTACGGCCAGACTGTGTTCACTGAGTCTGTACATCGTCAATGTTTTCCTGAGTCTCACATCACTCACGGTGCTCAGGTAGCTTGCCATGGTGTACTCTCGATTTAGGGCCGAATAACATTCTAATTTGTGTTGGTTTTTGATGGTGTTTGTCCAATGGGTGATGTACTTGTCTTTTTCTGTGTTTATAATGTGTGTGGGCCGAATGGTTGAGAGTGTGTGTGTGTCCTGAGGCTGGCTGATCTCTGTGTGTGTGAGCTCAGTCAGTCTCAGCACCAGCTGAAGGAGGGGACTCTTACTTACGCTCAGCTCTTGGTGTTTCAGGGCTTTGTAATGGTATGTGTTGGGGTCGCTTGTTTTTAGGTGTTTCCAGAATTTGATGGCTCTTTTTTGAATGTTTAGAAGGAGAGGGTATTGGCCTAATTCTGCCCTGCATCCGTTGTTTGGTGTTTTTCTTTGGACTTTGAGTATTCTTTTACAGAAATCTAAATGTAGAGTTTCGATCGGGTGTTTTTCCCAATTTAAGAAGTCAAATTTTATAGAAGGACCCCACACTTCACTGCCATATAATGCAATTGGTTCAATTACTGCTTTGAAAAGTTTGAGCCAGATTTGGATTGGGATGTCAATTTTAATTGATCTTTTTATGGCATAGAAGGCCCTTTGAGCTTTCTCTTTGAGTTCTTTCACAGCCAAAGTGAAGTTACCTGTTGAGGTGATTTTCAGGCCGAGGTAAGTGTATGTTTTTGTGGTTTCAATGGTTCTGTGTGATAGTGTGAATGTGTGTGTTGGTCCCTGAGATCTGGAGCGTTTCTGGAACATCATTACTCTAGTTTTTTGGAGGTTGACCGTCAGGGCCCAGGTCTGACAGTAATCCTCCAGCAGATTCAGGCTGTCCTGAAGCCCCTCTTCAGTGGGTGACAGGAGGACCAGGTCATCTGCGTAGAGAAGACACTTTATCTCTGTGTCGTGTAGAGTGAGACCTTGAATGGGAGCGTGTTCTAATATGTTGGCCAATTGGTTGATGTAAATGTTGAAGAGGGTGGGGCTTAAACTGCATCCCTGTCTCACTCCACGCCCCTGGGGGAAGAATTCGGTTCTTTGGTTTCCAATTTTAACCGCACAATGGCTGGCTGTGTACATTGATTTGATCAAATCATAGAATTTTCCCCCTATTCCACTGTCGATAAGTTTTAGGTATAATCCTTCGTGCCAGATTGAATCGAATGCTTTCTTGAAATCAACGAAACAAGCAAAAATTTTTCCTTTGTTTTGATGTACATATTTGTCAATTAGTGTTTGTAATGTAAAAATGTGATCGGATGTGCGACATTTTGGAAGAAAGCCAATTTGGCATTTACTCAAGGCATTGTGCTTCGTAAGGAAGTCTAACAGTCTGGTGTTTAAGATGCTACAGAGAACCTTCCCCAGGTTACTGTTCACACAGATGCCTCGGTAGTTGTTGGGGTCTAATTTGTCTCCGTTCTTGTGAATGGGGCTGATGAGGCCCTTGTTCCAGATCTCAGGAAGAACCCTACACACAGAACATCATTGAACAGTTTTAGCATGGCCAGTTTGAAGCTTTGCTCTGTGTGTTTCAGCATCTCGTTCAGGAGGCTGTCGACACCGCAGGCTTTCTTGGGCTCCAGGACCCGTAATTTATCTTCCAATTCGTTCATTGTTATGGGGTTATGGGGGGAAATCTAAGGGGTTTTGATTCGCTTTAATCGATCTTTCTAAATTGTCTAGTTTATTAATTATTTCATTTTGATTAGAATTTTGAATTTCGGTTGGGCTATATAGTTCTTGGAAATGAGTTTTCCAAGTCTCCCCATCTTGGATGGCCAGAATTTCTTGATTTGGTTTGTATAATAA
>JAPDDO010000055.1:0-115000 GCA_027422415.1 Schizothorax lantsangensis | reverse complement strand
TAATGTCAGTACAGTATCTGAACTCAGGTGTGTGTGTGTAGTTTGAGCTCAGTAATGTCAGGACAGTATCTGAACTCAGGTGTGTGTGTGTAGTTTGAGCTCAGTAATGTCAGTACAGTATCTAAACTCAGGTGTGTGAGAGAGAGAGAGAGTGTGTGTGTGTGTGTGTGTGTGTGTGGTTTGAGCTCAGTAATGTCAGTACAGTATCTAAACTCAGGTGTGTGTGTGTAGTTTGAGCTCAGTAATGTTGGTACAGTATCTAAACTCAGGTGTGTGTGAGAGAGAGAGTGTGTGTGTGTGTGTGTGTGTGTGTGAGAGAGAGTGTGTGTGTAGTTTGAGCTCAGTAATGTTGGTACAGTATCTAAACTCAGGTGTGTGTGTGTAGTTTGAGCTCAGTAATGTCAGTACAGTATCTGAACTCAGGTGTGTGTAGTTTGAGCTCAGTAATGTCAGTACAGTATCTAAACTCAGGTGTGTGTGTGTGTGTGTGTGTAGTTTGAGCTCAGTAATGTCAGTACAGTATCTGAACTCAGGTGTGTGTAGTTTGAGCTCAGTAATGTCAGTACAGTATCTAAACTCAGGTGTGTGTGTGTGTGTGTGTGTAGTTTGAGCTCAGTAATGTCAGTACAGTATCTAAACTCAGGTGTGTGTGTGTAGTTTGAGCTCAGTAATGTCAGTACAGTATCTAAACTCAGGTGAGTGTGTGTAGTTTGAGCTCAGTAATGTCTGTACAGTATCTAAACTCAGGTGTGTGTGAGAGAGAGAGTGTGTGTGTGTGTGTGTGTGTGAGAGAGAGTGTGTGTGTAGTTTGAGCTCAGTAATGTCAGTACAGTATCTGAACTCAGGTGTGTGTGTGTGGTTTGAGCTCAGTAATGTCAGTACAGTATCTAAACTCAGGTGTGTGTGTGTAGTTTGAGCTCAGTAATGTCTGTACAGTATCTGAACTCAGGTGTGTGTGTGTAGTTTGAGCTCAGTAATGTCTGTACAGTATCTAAACTCAGGTGTGTGTGTGTAGTTTGAGCTCAGTAATGTCAGTACAGTATCTGAACTCAGGTGTGTGTGTGTGAGAGAGAGAGTGTGTGTGTAGTTTGAGCTCAGTAATGTCAGTACAGTATCTAAACTCAGGTGTGTGTGTGTGGTTTGAGCTCAGTAATGTCAGTACAGTATCTGAACTCAGGTGTGTGTGTGTAGTTTGAGCTCAGTAATGTCAGTACAGTATCTGAACTCAGGTGTGTGTGTGTGTGAGAGAGAGAGTGTGTGTGTAGTTTGAGCTCAGTAATGTCAGTACAGTATCTAAACTCAGGTGTGTGTGTGTGGTTTGAGCTCAGTAATGTCAGTACAGTATCTGAACTCAGGTGTGTGCGTGTAGTCTGAGCTCAGTAATGTCAGTACAGTATCTGAACTCAGGTGTGTGTGTAGTTTGAGCTCAGTAATGTCAGTACAGTATCTGAACTCAGGTGTGTGTGTGTAGTTTGAGCTCAGTAATGTCAGTACAGTATCTGAACTCAGGTGTGTGTGTGGTTTGAGCTCAGTAATGTCAGTACAGTATCTGAACTCAGGTGTGTGTGTAGTTTGAGCTCAGTAATGTCAGTACAGTATCTGAACTCAGGTGTGTGTGTGTAGTTTGAGCTCAGTAATGTTGGTACAGTATCTAAACTCAGGTGTGTGTGTAGTTTGAGCTCAGTAATGTCTGTACAGTATCTAAACTCAGGTGTGTGTGTGTAGTTTGAGCTCAGTAATGTCTGTACAGTATCTAAACTCAGGTGTGTGTGTGTGGTTTGAGCTCAGTAATGTCTGTACAGTATCTGAACTCAGGTGTGTGTGTGTGTAGTCTGAGCTCAGTAATGTCTGTACAGTATCTAAACTCAGGTGTGTGTGTGTGTGTGTGTGGTTTGAGCTCAGTAATGTCAGTACAGTATCTAAACTCAGGTGTGTGTGCGTGTAGTCTGAGCTCAGTAATGTCTGTACAGTATCTGAACTCAGGTGTGTGTGTAGTTTGAGCTCAGTAATGTCTGTACAGTATCTGAACTCAGGTGTGTGTGTGTGTGGTTTGAGCTCAGTAATGTCTGTACAGTATCTGAACTCAGGTGTGTGTGTGTGAGAGAGAGAGTGTGTGTGGTTTGAGCTCAGTAATGTCTGTACAGTATCTAAACTCAGGTGTGTGTGTGTAGTTTGAGCTCAGTAATGTCAGTACAGTATCTGAACTCAGGTGTGTGTGTGTAGTTTGAGCTCAGTAATGTCAGGTGTGTGTGTGGTACAGTATCTGAACTCAGGTGTGTGTGTGTGTAGTCTGAGCTCAGTAATGTCAGTACAGTATCTAAACTCAGTGTGTGTGTGTGGTTTGAGCTCAGTAATGTCTGTACAGTATCTAAACTCAGGTGTGTGTGTGTGTGGTTTGAGCTCAGTAATGTCTGTACAGTATCTGAACTCAGGTGTGTGTGTGGTTTGAGCTCAGTAATGTCAGTACAGTATCTGAACTCAGGTGTGTGTGTGTAGTTTGAGCTCAGTAATGTCAGTACAGTATCTAAACTCAGGTGTGTGTGTGTGTGTGTGGTTTGAGCTCTCTATTGTCAGTACAGAATCTAAACTCAGTGTGTGTGTGTGTGTGGTTTGAGCTCAGTAATGTCAGTACAGTATCTGAACTCAGGTGTGTGTGTGTGTGTGTGGTTTGAGCTCAGTAATGTCAGTACAGTATCTAAACTCAGGTGTGTGTGTGTGTGTGTGTGGTTTGAGCTCAGTAATGTCAGTACAGTATCTAAACTCAGGTGTGTGTGTGTGTGTGTGGTTTGAGCTCAGTAATGTCAGTACAGTATCTAAACTCAGGTGTGTGTGTGTGTGTGTGGTTTGAGCTCAGTAATGTCAGTACAGTATCTGAACTCAGGTGTGTGTGTGTGTGTGTGGTTTGAGCTCAGTAATGTCAGTACAGTATCTAAACTCAGGTGTGTGTGTGTGTGTGTGGTTTGAGCTCAGTAATGTCAGTACAGTATCTGAGGTGTGTGTGTGTGTGGTTTGACTCAGGTGTACAGTGTGTGTGTGTAGTTTGAGCTCAGTAATGTCAGTACAGTATCTGAACTCAGGTGTGTGTGTGTGGTTTGAGCTCAGTAATGTCAGTACAGTATCTAAACTCAGGTGTGTGTGTGTGTGGTTTGAGCTCAGTAATGTCAGTACAGTATCTGAACTCAGGTGTGTGTGTGTAGTTTGAGCTCAGTAATGTCAGTACAGTATCTAAACTCAGGTGTGTGTGTGTAGTTTGAGCTCAGTAATGTCAGTACAGTATCTGAACTCAGGTGTGTGTGTGTAGTTTGAGCTCAGTAATGTCAGTACAGTATCTGAACTCAGGTGTGTGTGTGTGGTTTGAGCTCAGTAATGTCAGTACAGTATCTGAACTCAGGTGTGTGTGTGTGGTTTGAGCTCAGTAATGTCAGTACAGTATCTAAACTCAGGTGTGTGTGTGTAGTTTGAGCTCAGTAATGTCAGTACAGTATCTGAACTCAGGTGTGTGTGTGTAGTTTGAGCTCAGTAATGTCAGTACAGTATCTGAACTCAGGTGTGTGTGTGTGGTTTGAGCTCAGTAATGTCAGTACAGTATCTGAACTCAGGTGTGTGTGTGTAGTTTGAGCTCAGTAATGTCAGTACAGTATCTGAACTCAGGTGTGTGTGTGTGTGGTTTGAGCTCAGTAATGTCAGTACAGTATCTGAACTCAGGTGTGTGTGTGTAGTTTGAGCTCAGTAATGTCAGTACAGTATCTGAACTCAGGTGTGTGTGTGTGTGGTTTGAGCTCAGTAATGTCAGTACAGTATCTAAACTCAGGTGTGTGTGTGTGTGGTTTGAGCTCAGTAATGTCAGTACAGTATCTGAACTCAGGTGTGTGTGTGTAGTTTGAGCTCAGTAATGTCAGTACAGTATCTAAACTCAGGTGTGTGTGTGTAGTTTGAGCTCAGTAATGTCAGTACAGTATCTGAACTCAGGTGTGTGTGTGTAGTTTGAGCTCAGTAATGTCAGTACAGTATCTAAACTCAGGTGTGTGTGTGTAGTTTGAGCTCAGTAATGTCAGTACAGTATCTGAACTCAGGTGTGTGTGTGTAGGTGTGTGTGTGTGGTTTGAGCTCAGTAATGTCAGTACAGTATCTGAACTCAGGTGTGTGTGTGTGTAGTTTGAGCTCAGTAATGTCAGTACAGTATCTGAACTCAGGTGTGTGTGTGTGTGTAGTTTGAGCTCAGTAATGTCAGTACAGTATCTGAACTCAGGTGTGTGTGTGTAGTTTGAGCTCAGTAATGTCAGTACAGTATCTAAACTCAGGTGTGTGTGTGTAGTTTGAGCTCAGTAATGTCAGTACAGTATCTGAACTCAGGTGTGTGTGTGTAGTTTGAGCTCAGTAATGTCAGTACAGTATCTAAACTCAGGTGTGTGTGTGTAGTTTGAGCTCAGTAATGTCAGTACAGTATCTGAACTCAGGTGTGTGTGTGTAGTTTGAGCTCAGTAATGTCAGTACAGTATCTAAACTCAGGTGTGTGTGTGTAGTTTGAGCTCAGTAATGTCAGTACAGTATCTGAACTCAGGTGTGTGTGTGTGTAGTTTGAGCTCAGTAATGTCAGTACAGTATCTAAACTCAGGTGTGTGTGTGTGTGTGTGTGTGTGTGTAGTTTGAGCTCAGTAATGTCAGTACAGTATCTGAACTCAGGTGTGTGTGTGTAGTTTGAGCTCAGTAATGTCAGTACAGTATCTAAACTCAGGTGTGTGTGTGTGTGTGTGTGTGTAGTTTGAGCTCAGTAATGTCAGTACAGTATCTGAACTCAGGTGTGTGTGTGTGTAGTTTGAGCTCAGTAATGTCTGTACAGTATCTAAACTCAGGTGTGTGTGTGTGTAGTTTGAGCTCAGTAATGTCAGTACAGTATCTGAACTCAGGTGTGTGTGTGTAGTTTGAGCTCAGTAATGTCAGTACAGTATCTAAACTCAGGTGTGTGTGTGTGTGTAGTTTGAGCTCAGTAATGTCAGTACAGTATCTGAACTCAGGTGTGTGTGTGTAGTTTGAGCTCAGTAATGTCAGTACAGTATCTAAACTCAGTGTGTGTGTGTGTAGTTTGAGCTCAGTAATGTCAGTACAGTATCTAAACTCAGGTGTGTGTGTGTAGTTTGAGCTCAGTAATGTCAGTACAGTATCTAAACTCAGGTGTGTGTGTGTGTAGTTTGAGCTCAGTAATGTCAGTACAGTATCTGAACTCAGGTGTGTGTGTGTAGTTTGAGCTCAGTAATGTCAGTACAGTATCTAAACTCAGTGTGTGTGTGTGTAGTTTGAGCTCAGTAATGTCAGTACAGTATCTAAACTCAGTGTGTGTGTGTGTGGTTTGAGCTCAGTAATGTCAGTACAGTATCTGAACTCAGGTGTGTGTGTGTAGTTTGAGCTCAGTAATGTCAGTACAGTATCTAAACTCAGGTGTGTGTGTGTAGTTTGAGCTCAGTAATGTCAGTACAGTATCTGAACTCAGGTGTGTGTGTGTAGTTTGAGCTCAGTAATGTCAGTACAGTATCTAAACTCAGGTGTGTGTGTGTGTAGTTTGAGCTCAGTAATGTCAGTACAGTATCTGAACTCAGGTGTGTGTGTGTAGTTTGAGCTCAGTAATGTCAGTACAGTATCTAAACTCAGGTGTGTGTGTGTGTAGTTTGAGCTCAGTAATGTCAGTACAGTATCTAAACTCAGGTGTGTGTGTGTGTAGTTTGAGCTCAGTAATGTCAGTACAGTATCTGAACTCAGGTGTGTGTGTGTAGTTTGAGCTCAGTAATGTCAGTACAGTATCTAAACTCAGGTGTGTGTGTGTGTGTGTAGTTTGAGCTCAGTAATGTCAGTACAGTATCTAAACTCAGGTGTGTGTGTGTGTGTGTGTGTAGTTTGAGCTCAGTAATGTCAGTACAGTATCTAAACTCAGTGTGTGTGTGTGTGTAGTTTGAGCTCAGTAATGTCAGTACAGTATCTAAACTCAGGTGTGTGTGTGTAGTTTGAGCTCAGTAATGTCAGTACAGTATCTAAACTCAGGTGTGTGTGTGTGGTTTGAGCTCAGTAATGTTGGTACAGTATCTAAACTCAGGTGTGTGTGTGTGTAGTTTGAGCTCAGTAATGTCAGTACAGTATCTGAACTCAGGTGTGTGTGTGTAGTTTGAGCTCAGTAATGTTGGTACAGTATCTAAACTCAGGTGTGTGTGTAGTTTGAGCTCAGTAATGTCAGTACAGTATCTGAACTCAGGTGTGTGTGTGTAGTTTGAGCTCAGTAATGTCAGTACAGTATCTGAACTCAGGTGTGTGTGCGTGTAGTCTGAGCTCAGTAATGTTGGTACAGTATCTAAACTCAGGTGTGTGTGTAGTTTGAGCTCAGTAATGTCTGTACAGTATCTAAACTCAGGTGTGTGTGTGTAGTTTGAGCTCAGTAATGTCAGTACAGTATCTGAACTCAGGTGTGTGTGTGTGTAGTTTGAGCTCAGTAATGTCAGTACAGTATCTGAACTCAGGTGTGTGTGTGTAGTTTGAGCTCAGTAATGTCAGTACAGTATCTGAACTCAGTGTGTGTGTGTAGTTTGAGCTCAGTAATGTCAGTACAGTATCTAAACTCAGGTGTGTGTGTGTGGTTTGAGCTCAGTAATGTCAGTACAGTATCTAAACTCAGGTGTGTGTGTGTAGTTTGAGCTCAGTAATGTCAGTACAGTATCTGAACTCAGGTGTGTGTGTGTAGTTTGAGCTCAGTAATGTCAGTACAGTATCTGAACTCAGGTGTGTGTGTGTGGTTTGAGCTCAGTAATGTCAGTACAGTATCTAAACTCAGGTGTGTGTGTGTAGTTTGAGCTCAGTAATGTCAGTACAGTATCTAAACTCAGGTGTGTGTGTGTGTAGTTTGAGCTCAGTAATGTCAGTACAGTATCTGAACTCAGGTGTGTGTGTGTGGTTTGAGCTCAGTAATGTCAGTACAGTATCTGAACTCAGGTGTGTGTGTGTGGTTTGAGCTCAGTAATGTCAGTACAGTATCTAAACTCAGGTGTGTGTGTGTGTGGTTTGAGCT
Source organism: Schizothorax lantsangensis (assembly GCA_027422415.1). Classification (NCBI taxonomy): domain Eukaryota; kingdom Metazoa; phylum Chordata; class Actinopteri; order Cypriniformes; family Cyprinidae; genus Schizothorax; species Schizothorax lantsangensis. The sequence continues at coordinate 107,952 of JAPDDO010000055.1, read as the reverse complement.
CAGTAATGTCAGTACAGTATCTGAACTCAGGTGTGTGTGTGTAGTTTGAGCTCAGTAATGTCAGTACAGTATCTAAACTCAGGTGTGTGTGTGTAGTTTGAGCTCAGTAATGTCAGTACAGTATCTAAACTCAGGTGTGTGTGTGGTTTGAGCTCAGTAATGTCAGTACAGTATCTGAACTCAGGTGTGTGTGTGTGGTTTGAGCTCAGTAATGTCAGTACAGTATCTAAACTCAGGTGTGTGTGTGTGTGTGGTTTGAGCTCAGTAATGTCAGTACAGTATCTGAACTCAGGTGTGTGTGTTTAGTTTGAGCTCAGTAATGTCAGTACAGTATCTAAACTCAGGTGTGTGTGTGTGTGGTTTGAGCTCAGTAATGTCAGTACAGTATCTGAACTCAGGTGTGTGTGTAGTTTGAGCTCAGTAATGTCAGTACAGTATCTAAACTCAGGTGTGTGTGTTTAGTTTGAGCTCAGTAATGTCAGTACAGTATCTGAACTCAGGTGTGTGTGTTTAGTTTGAGCTCAGTAATGTCAGTACAGTATCTGAACTCAGGTGTGTGTGTGTGTGGTTTGAGCTCAGTAATGTCAGTACAGTATCTAAACTCAGGTGTGTGTGTGTGTGGTTTGAGCTCAGTAATGTCAGTACAGTATCTGAACTCAGGTGTGTGTGTAGTTTGAGCTCAGTAATGTCAGTACAGTATCTGAACTCAGGTGTGTGTGTGTAGTTTGAGCTCAGTAATGTCAGTACAGTATCTGAACTCAGGTGTGTGTGTGTAGTTTGAGCTCTCAGTAATGTCTGTACAGTATCTAAACTCAGGTGTGTGTAGTTTGAGCTCAGTAATGTCAGTACAGTATCTGAACTCAGGTGTGTGTGTGTAGTTTGAGCTCAGTAATGTCAGTACAGTATCTAAACTCAGGTGTGTGTAGTTTGAGCTCAGTAATGTCGGTACAGTATCTAAACTCAGGTGTGTGTGTGTTTCAGGTGGATAAGATCCTGAAGGTGATTCCTCGTGACAGACGCACCTTCCTGTTTTCGGCCACCATGACTAAAAAGGTACAAACACACAGACTGTTTTACAGTTTCTTTTTCAGCTGCTTTCACACATTTTCAAAACTTTGCCTCTTTTTTCCAAAACTTTACACACAAATCCAAGAATTGCACACAAAATGCAAAACGCCTCACATCTCTAAATATCTCAAAATATCACAAACACACCTCAAAAGCAAACATTTGTCTTACGTTGCAAACACCTTTGCTATAACATTATATGTTTGGATATATCATATACACAGTTATTCAAAACCTAAAGCTCTTCTTTCATGAGCTCCTGTACATTTCTGTACAAGATTGAAAGTAATTGGCAGAGAGATGTTGATAAACAAGAAATCAAGATTGAAAGCAAACCTTTTTACTGTAAGCATTTGTGTCTGTGAATACAGTATTATACAGTAGGAAAGAAAACACATCAAGCATGTGTAGGTGTGTAGATGTGTTCATAGGCCTGTTCTAAAGCATGATTGGTTGGTTCAGTTAAGCACATGTGAGGAGTGTGGCTTTCTGATTGGTTGTGTTTGAAAAAGGAAATCAAGATACTTCCTGTTATATTTGTGTGTTACATAGAGAACTGTTGTGTTGTGCTGAGAATTAGTGTCTGGTTTTGCAGATTTGGTGTGTGCTTCTGCTGTCTGAGTGTCAGCTTTCAGAAACTGTGTGACATGTAAAGATTTAGTGTTTAAAGCGGCGGTTCTCTGTGTTTCAGACACACAGACTGTGTTTAAAGCGGCGGTCCAGACCTGATTAAAGCGGCGGTTCTCTGTGTTTCAGACACACAGACTGTGTTTAAAGCGGCGGTCCAGACCTGATTAAAGCGGCGGTTCTCTGTGTTACAGACACACAGACTGTGTTTAAAGCGGCGGTCCAGATCTGATTAAAGCGGCGGTTCTCTGTGTTTCAGACACACAGACTGTGTTTAAAGCGGCGGTCCAGACCTGATTAAAGCGGCGGTTCTCTGTGTTACAGACACACAGTCTGTGTTTAAAGCGGCGGTCCAGATCTGATTAAAGCGGCGGTTCTCTGTGTTTCAGACACACAGACTGTGTTTAAAGCGGCGGTCCAGACCTGATTAAAGCGGCGGTTCTCTGTGTTTCAGACACACAGACTGTGTTTAAAGCGGCGGTCCAGACCTGATTAAAGCGGCGGTTCTCTGTGTTACAGACACACAGTCTGTGTTTAAAGCGGCGGTCCAGATCTGATTAAAGCGGCGGTTCTCTGTGTTTCAGACACACAGACTGTGTTTAAAGCGGCGGTCCAGACCTGATTAAAGCGGCGGTTCTCTGTGTTTCAGACACACAGACTGTGTTTAAAGCGGCGGTCCAGACCTGATTAAAGCGGCGGTTCTCTGTGTTACAGACACACAGACTGTGTTTAAAGCGGCGGTCCAGACCTGATTAAAGCGGCGGTTCTCTGTGTTTCAGACACACAGTCTGTGTTTAAAGCGGCGGTCCAGACCTGATTAAAGCGGCGGTTCTCTGTGTTACAGACACACAGACTGTGTTTAAAGCGGCGGTCCAGACCTGATTAAAGCGGCGGTTCTCTGTGTTTAGCGGCGGTTCTCTGTGTTTCAGACACACAGACTGTGTTTAAAGCGGCGGTCCAGACCTGATTAAAGCGGCGGTTCTCTGTGTTTCAGACACACAGACTGTGTTTAAAGCGGCGGTCCAGACCTGATTAAAGCGGCGGTTCTCTGTGTTTACAGACACACAGACTGTGTTTAAAGCGGCGGTCCAGACCTGATTAAAGCGGCGGTTCTCTGTGTTTCAGACACACAGACTGTGTTTAAAGCGGCGGTCCAGACCTGATTAAAGCGGCGGTTCTCTGTGTTTCAGACACACAGACTGTGTTTAAAGCGGCGGTCCAGACCTGATTAAAGCGGCGGTTCTCTGTGTTTCAGACACACAGACTGTGTTTAAAGCGGCGGTCCAGACCTGATTAAAGCGGCGGTTCTCTGTGTTTCAGACACACAGACTGTGTTTAAAGCGGCGGTCCAGACCTGATTAAAGCGGCGGTTCTCTGTGTTTCAGACACACAGACTGTGTTTAAAGCGGCGGTCCAGACCTGATTAAAGCGGCGGTTCTCTGTGTTTCAGACACACAGACTGTGTTTAAAGCGGCGGTCCAGACCTGATTAAAGCGGCGGTTCTCTGTGTTTCAGACACACAGACTGTGTTTAAAGCGGCGGTCCAGACCTGATTAAAGCGGCGGTTCTCTGTGTTTCAGACACACAGTCTGTGTTTAAAGCGGCGGTCCAGACCTGATTAAAGCGGCGGTTCTCTGTGTTTCAGACACACAGACTGTGTTTAAAGCGGCGGTCCAGATCTGATTAAAGCGGCGGTTCTCTGTGTTTCAGACACACAGACTGTGTTTAAAGCGGCGGTCCAGACCTGATTAAAGCGGCGGTTCTCTGTGTTTCAGACACACAGACTGTGTTTAAAGCGGCGGTCCAGACCTGATTAAAGCGGCGGTTCTCTGTGTTTCAGACACACAGACTGTGTTTAAAGCGGCGGTCCAGACCTGATTAAAGCGGCGGTTCTCTGTGTTACAGACACACAGTCTGTGTTTAAAGCGGCGGTCCAGATCTGATTAAAGCGGCGGTTCTCTGTGTTTCAGACACACAGACTGTGTTTAAAGCGGCGGTCCAGACCCGATTAAAGCTGCGGTTCTCTGTGTTTCAGACACACAGACTGTTTAAAGCAGCGGTCCAGACCTGATTAAAGCGGCGGTTCTCTGTGTTTCAGACACACGGACTGTGTTTAAAGCGGCGGTTCTCTGTGTTTCAGACACACAGACTGTGTTTAAAGCGGCGGTCCAGACCCGATTAAAGCGGCGGTTCTCTGTGTTTCAGACACACAGACTGTGTTTAAAGCGGCGGTCCAGACCCGATTAAAGCGGCGGTTCTCTGTGTTACAGACACACAGACTGTGTTTAAAGCGGCGGTCCAGACCCGATTAAAGCGGCGGTTCTCTGTGTTTCAGACACACAGACTGTGTTTAAAGCGGCGGTCCAGATCTGATTAAAGCGGCGGTTCTCTGTGTTACAGACACACAGACTGTGTTTAAAGCGGCGGTCCAGACCTGATTAAAGCGGCGGTTCTCTGTGTTTCAGACACACAGACTGTGTTTAAAGCGGCGGTCCAGACCTGATTAAAGCGGCGGTTCTCTGTGTTACAGACACACAGACTGTGTTTAAAGCGGCGGTCCAGACCTGATTAAAGCGGCGGTTCTCTGTGTTTCAGACACACAGACTGTGTTTAAAGCGGCGGTCCAGACCTGATTAAAGCGGCGGTTCTCTGTGTTACAGACACACAGACTGTGTTTAAAGCGGCGGTCCAGACCTGATTAAAGCGGCGGTTCTCTGTGTTTACAGACACACAGACTGTGTTTAAAGCGGCGGTCCAGACCTGATTAAAGCGGCGGTTCTCTGTGTTTACAGACACACAGACTGTGTTTAAAGCGGCGGTCCAGACCTGATTAAAGCGGCGGTTCTCTGTGTTACAGACACACAGTCTGTGTTTAAAGCGGCGGTCCAGACCCGATTAAAGCGGCGGTTCTCTGTGTTACAGACACACAGACTGTGTTTAAAGCGGCGGTCCAGATCAGATTAAAGCGGCGGTTCTCTGTGTTACAGACACACAGACTGTGTTTAAAGCGGCGGTCCAGACCTGATTAAAGCGGCGGTTCTCTGTGTTACAGACACACAGACTGTGTTTAAAGCGGCGGTCCAGACCTGATTAAAGCGGCGGTTCTCTGTGTTACAGACACACAGACTGTGTTTAAAGCGGCGGTCCAGACCTGATTAAAGCGGCGGTTCTCTGTGCGGCGGTTCTCTAAAGCGGCGGTGTTTCAGACACACAGACTGTGTTTAAAGCGGCGGTCCAGACCCGATTAAAGCGGCGGTTCTCTGTGTTACAGACACACAGTCTGTGTTTTAAAGCGGCGGTCCAGACCCGATTAAAGCGGCGGTTCTCTGTGTTACAGACACACAGACTGTGTTTAAAGCGGCGGTCCAGATCAGATTAAAGCGGCGGTTCTCTGTGTTACAGACACACAGACTGTGTTTAAAGCGGCGGTCCAGACCTGATTAAAGCGGCGGTTCTCTGTGTTACAGACACACAGACTGTGTTTAAAGCGGCGGTCCAGATCTGATTAAAGCGGCGGTTCTCTGTGTTACAGACACACAGACTGTGTTTAAAGCGGCGGTCCAGACCTGATTAAAGCGGCGGTTCTCTGTGTTTCAGACACACAGACTGTGTTTAAAGCGGCGGTCCAGACCTGATTAAAGCGGCGGTTCTCTGTGTTACAGACACACAGACTGTGTTTAAAGCGGCGGTCCAGACCTGATTAAAGCGGCGGTTCTCTGTGTTACAGACACACAGACTGTGTTTAAAGCGGCGGTCCAGACCCGATTAAAGCAGCGGTTCTCTGTGTTTCAGACACACAGACTGTTTAAAGCAGCGGTCCAGACCTGATTAAAGCGGCGGTTCTCTGTGTTTCAGACACACGGACTGTGTTTAAAGCGGCGGTTCTCTGTGTTACAGACACACAGACTGTGTTTAAAGCGGCGGTCCAGACCTGATTAAAGCAGCGGTTCTCTGTGTTTCAGACACACAGACTGTGTTTAAAGCGGCGGTCCAGATCTGATTAAAGCAGTGGTTCTCTGTGGTTCTATGTGTTTCAGGTGCAGAAGCTGCAGCGCGCGGCTCTACAGGATCCTGTTAAATGCACTGTTTCCTCCAAATACGCCACCGTCGACAAACTGCAGCAGTATTACATCTTCATCCCGTCCAAATACAAGGTTCTCTCTTCATTAAACGCTGACTCTGAGGAGAGTGCTGTCAGTGAATGTGTGTGATTTGAGCTTGTGTCTGTTTGCAGGACTGTTATCTGGTTTCTATCCTGAATGAACTGGCTGGGAACTCCTTCATGGTTTTCTGCGGCACCTGTAATAACGCCCAGCGGGTGGCGCTCTTGCTCAGAAACCTGGGTATCACAGCCATCCCTCTCCACGGACAGATGACTCAGGTACACACTCAGATGATCTGATATCATGATGCGGTCAGATCGAGAACATGCAGTAAATAGTGATTGTCTTGTGTAGAGCAGCTTCACTCCTGAATCCATCGGTGATCTCTGTGAAGCTGCTTTGACTCAGTGCTGTAGAAGCACACGAGACTGTGGGTGATCTGATGTGGGTCTCTGTGTCCAGAACAAGCGTCTCGGAGCTCTTAACAAGTTCAAGTCCAAGTCTCGCTCGGTCCTGCTGGCCACAGACGTGGCGTCTCGAGGCCTGGACATCCCACATGTGGACTGCGTCATCAACTTCGACATCCCCACACACTCCAAGGTGAACACACACACACACGCTTTACTCTGCTGTGATAAAATCAGGTTCAAACCTGAATGCAGAGCCACGGGAACACTAAACAGCTTAAACACTTATAGAGGAACATACAAATTAATGAAGTTATATGAGAATGAAAACATATTTGTGACCCTGGACCACAAAACCAGTCATAAGGGTCAATTTTTGGAAATTGAGATTTGTACATCATCTGAAAGCTGAATAAATAATCTTTCCATTGATGTATGGTTTGTTATGATAGGACAATATTTGTCTGAGATACGATTATTTAAAAATCTGGAATCTGAGGGAGCAAAAAAATCTAAATATTGAGAAAATCACCTTCAAATGAAGTTCTTAGCAATGCATATTACTAATCAAAAATTAAGTTTTGATATATTTACAGTAGGAAATTTACAAAATATCTTCATGGAACATGATCTTAATATCCTAATGATTTTTGTCATAAAAGAACAATGTATAATTTTGACTCATACAATGTATTGTTGGTTATTGCTACAAATATACCTGTTACTTATGACTGCTTTTGTGCTCCAGGGTCACATATGTACTTTTGTGATTTCAGTTCAATATTTTTTCTTTAAATTTTTTTATAGAGATTTTACTAAATATTAATCTCTAAATTATGCACAATTTGTCATCTGCAATACCATGGTGTAACCACTAGATGGCTGTATAGCCCTATATATAAATACATATAAACTGTTTGCTGCAGAGTGAGAACGTAATACATAAAGCACATTACTTGTATTAGGTTTGGATATAATTTCAGTTATTATTAAAGACTAGTTTTAGTAAAAGTTGATATTTAAATGTTGATTTGAAGTTAAAGCGTGATCAGTCACAGAATAAATATTGGCTCAGTGTGACCAGAGCTAGCTATATATATATATATATATATATATATATATATATATATATATATATATATATAATATGTATGTATGTATGTATGTGTGTATGTATATGTGTATATATATATATATATATATATATATATATATATATATATATATATATATATACACAGTGTATATACATACCATGAACAGAGACGGTCTGTGGTCGAGTTGTGCATCTGTTTAGGGCTATCAAAAAAAAATCTTTTGAATTTCGAATATTTGTCGAATTTCAAATAAAAATCGCAAAAACGCTGCATTTGAATTTTAGGTGTGCATTTTGTTGATGATGAATGCGTTTTCTCTCAGGACTACATTCATCGTGTGGGCCGCACTGCCAGAGCAGGGAGATCTGGGAAATCCATCACCTTCGTCACACAGTCAGTCTCAGTCTTTATTAATTCTTCAGAGTCGGTATGTTAGTAAAGCACATGGTTTCACACAGGCTCTCACGCTCTGTTTGTGCAGGTATGATGTGGAGCTGTTCCAGCGAATCGAAGCGCTGATCGGGAAGAAACTGCCCGCCTTCCCCACACAGGAAGAGGAAGTGATGATGCTAATGGAGCGAGTTAGCGAAGCGCAGAGATTTGCGCGGATCGTGAGTCCTCTTTCTGTGTTTGAGCTCTCAGATGAATATGAAGGTGTGTCTGATGAACACATGCGTGTCTGTTTCTCTCAGGAGATGAAGGAGAGCTCAGAGAAGAGGAAGCGGCCGAAAGCAGATGAGGACGAGGCTGATGATGGAGAACAGTCGAGCGGCGTGAGGAAGATGATCAAGGGCGGCTCCTTCAGAGGAAGAGCCAAACGAGGACGCTGAGCCTTTCTAAATCTAATAAATTCTGCATTTTTCCACATTACAGCGTCTTGCTTTTTATTTTGGCTCTTTGACCACAAATAGTGTCTGATACACTGCAAAAAATTATTTTCTTAGTATTTTTCAGGGCTTAAAGTTCACTGTGCCGGATCTCCGGCGTGCAGCGTTTGGCTGTGGAAAAAATAATCATACATAAAAAAACTTTCAAGTCCATGAGTTTGCCTACCAATGGTATGAGAGGAGCACAGCTTTCACTCTCAACCAAACTATCATTACTAGCCAATCAGAATTTTTTACTCTTATAAACACGAGACGCAGATAATAGTATCAGAGTCTCAGCACTGATGAATGGAGAAGCGCGACAAAAGCTGCTAGGGGCAATGGTCAAAGATGTCCATCTAGCGCATATTTACATAGAAAAACTAATTCAAAAGCAGCAGAGTTTTGTAAACAGCTCAGAGTAATCATGTCATCTCCATAAGACAGGGTTCCTCAACAGGCGGCCCGTGAGAGAAAAATGTTTGGCCTACGCTAACTTCAAATAATGTGGCATAAAAATTGAAACGCAGCATCAGAAAGCGACATTAACTTACATCTTGTCTACACCGGATGCGCGCGACGCAACAAAATACAATACAACTTATAATCAGTGATGCTGTCTACACTGGATGCGGCGCCACAACAAATCCCGACAGTAAACTGCTGGCTCGTTCTACTTATAATGGACTGACAAAGTTTAAATTATTTTCAATGCTTTGTCGCGTCCAGTGTAGATACGATGTGACAGCAAAAACATGGCAAGTGTGAAGGAAAGAAAAGTGGACATGGAAAATAGATGATTAAAATGTGAATGGACTGAACAGTTTTGAGTGAGAGAGTGACTGATATCTTCTTTATGGAATACACGTGCTGGTTCACATTGAGTTCAGGTTTAACATTTAAAGTTTGCTTAAATTTATTTGGGGGGTCCGACTGCCCCCACTGCGGAGATATGAGCCTCCGGACTCTCAGGCTCTGTGTGGCCATCGTCCAAGGCGATGAACTCTCCCAACTAGCTCTGCCGCGCTCTTCCTCTGCAGCCTCTTTTGAGCCAAGGAGGAAAGTGCCGCAAGTTTCTGATGCGGATCTGTCAGGATCAGGTGACGAGCCCATGCTGGCTCAGTTCCCGCACGCTCCTCACCCCCCTGTTGCAGGTCCCCTTCCAGTGCGCTTCATGACCTGCTGATCTCCGCCCCTCCCCCGATGCTCAAGATGTGGTGTCCTTCGGTGCCATGGAGGGCGCTGAAGAGGAGGATGATGCCATTTCGGTGGCAGCGTCTTCAAGAGACGAGTGGTCTAACAGCCCCCTGGATTACACAGCGCGCCAAGGCAGCGACGCGGGGGACCTCCAACACCGTGATGTTGAGCCCCTAAGCGCCCTGCCCAAGGCAGTTGATGAGCTCGGTTTGGAGTGGGTGCCTCCTGCTGAGCCGGCCAGAAGCTGTCTGGACGAGTGGTACCTCCAGTCGGATCGTGGCCGAAAGAACACCGCGCGGAGACCCGGCCCCCTTTTCCCTGAGGTGCACAAAGAGATAACGAAGTCGTGGAACGCGCGCCGTTCACCTGTCGAGTGCACAACCACCTGTCTTCTGTGGACAGCACTGACCAAGGCATGATTTTGGCCCAATTCTGGTGGTGTCAGCCCTGTTTCAGTACCCAGATTAGGGCCAGTACTGGCTAAGTGTTTCATTTTTCGTCGGTGTGATTGTGGCCCAATGCCGGTGGTGTTGGCTCAGTTTCAGTACTCAGACTCGGGCCAGTACTGGCTAAGGCCACAATCACACCGATGAGAAATTAAACACTTAGCCAGTACTGACCCTAATCTGGGTACTGAAACTGGGCTGACACCACTGGCATTGGGCCACAATCACACGGACGAGAAATGAAACACTAATGCCGGAGGTGTGATTGTGGCCCAATGCCGGTGGTGTTGACTCAGTTTCAGTACCCAATGCTGGCAGTTTTGGCAGCCGTACTCGGGCCAGTGTATTTCGGCCGATTCTGGGGCGTCATTCATCCCATGTCCATGCAGAGTCTGGCAACCGCAGCCGGGCCGAGTTATTTCTTCTGGCCTGCCAGATCTGGGCCATTATCGGGTCAAACCGTTTTTGCTAACTGGGTATTGTAGGGCTAAATTAAGTGATTTCCCAGCATTTTTTGATCACTGACCAGTAGCAAATGTGATATTTATTTAGAACAATTCAATAATAAGAAGTTAATATTGTGGTAAATATTAGACACAATATTGTCTGTTTTTGCTAAATTGTGTATGTGAAAATATTACTTATAAAGCCACAGAAGAACTGTTGTGCATTTCCTAATAAAACACAGTATAGGTGTTGGACTTGAAGCAGCGCTGCACAGACCATTCTGTGTGTGACATCAAAGTACTGCGAGAGCGATTAGACAGCATTTTTTTAATTTTTGTTTTGATGTCAAATAATCTTGCTGCTTTGTTTTTTTGTTAAAGCAGTGTTGCTGTTGTAAAGTTATACAGCTACAGTTGTGTTGCTGGGTTTTAATGCAGGTTTGATTTTTTTTCTTCCGTATCTCGCAATTTCACTGTCCACCCTGTTCAAATGTGGATGAATGGCTACACATAGATGTGTGCACTCACTGTCAGAGCTGTGTGAGATCACTACCATCCTGCTTTGGTGGGGGTGGATAGGGGTGTTAAATAATAATAATAATAATAATAATTATTATTATTATTATTATTATCCCATAGGTGTTTAACATTCCAAAAGCTCTTTATTCCAAAGATACTACAAGCTAGTCAGTGTATTCAATAGGTATAATGTATTGTTAGTTGCTTCCTAATGTCCATTCAACATCGTACTGCAAAATACAAAAAAACGCCCAATCCAATTTAAGACTAACAATTTAATAGACGTTCAACAAAAAAAATGTTTACAATACAGAGAAACAATTGATAAAACTTGGCTTACTGAATATCAGGTCCCTTTCTACAAAATCACTTTTTGTAAATGATTTGATCAATGATCATAACCTAGATTTGCTCTGTTTGACAGAAACATGGCTAAAACCAGATGAATACATTATTTTAAACGAGTCTACCCCCCAAGATTACTGTTACAAAAATGAGCCGCGTCCAAAAGGCAAAGGGGGAGGTGTTGCTACAATTTATAACAATATTCTCAGTATTTCTCAGAAGACCGGCTTTAAGTATAACTCGTTTGAAGTAATGGTGCTGCGTATAACATTATCTAGAGAAACACGTGTTAGTGATAAATCCCCTGTGACGTTTGTACTGGCTACTGTATACAGGCCACCAGGGCACCATACAGACTTTATTAAAGAATTTGCTGATTTTCTATCAGAGTTAGTGCTGGCTGCAGATAAAGTCTTAGTTAAGTTTAAGTTCAAGTTGAGCTTTATTGTCATTCCGCTACATGTGGGGACATACATTGGAACGACATGTAATTGTTGGCGCTTTTAATATCCACATTGATAATGAAAAAGATGCATTAGGATCAGCATTCATAGAGATGCTGAACTCTTTCTGGGTTGGACAACACGTGTCAGGACCATTGAGGAGCATTGTCGAAATCATACTCTAGATTTACAAAAATAAAACAATACATCTCCAATGGGCTAGTTAACTGAAATCAAAAACGATCAACTGCACAAACCTCTGTTTAACCGTGACTTGAACTGTGGTCTCGCGCTGATGACGCATCATTCAGGTAAGCACGCCCAGGGCGGGTTATGATTGGTCGATCGACGGGCTCAAATCTGATTGCTAAAGAGTATGAGTGTTCCTAGCGAGAGGATTTCGCTGCCAGGAAAGTCTCAAAAATACACACACAATCCAGGCGATTCACACGTTCATAGTCCATGATACACTCGTGAATTTTAAACATTCAAAATTTCTGTACAGAGTTGTACATCTGTGAATTGTGTTTTGCATTTGTGAAACGTATTTTATGAATATATATTCTTATTTTGTGCATGTGAATTGGTTTTTGTGATTTTTTTTTTTTTTTCGTGCACGTGAATTGGGTTTCACGCATGTGTGCATGGTGTCTTTTGCGTGAATTATTAATGAGATCAATCTGCTTCCATACAGAAGTAATATCTCTGTCTTATCTGAATTTAATAGGAGGAAATTATTGGTAATCCAATCTTTTACATTTTTAACAATCTATTAGCTTAGTTTAGAAGTTTCATCTGGTCTTGTTGAGATATATAGTTGAGTATCATCAGCATAACAATGGAAACTAATCCCGTATTTTCTAATAATATCACCAAGGGGCAACATGTATACTGAAAATCCTTGTGGCACTTCATACTTTACTGGTGATAATTGAGATGACTCCCCGTTTAAATAAACAAAGCGGTAGCGATCGGACAGGTAGGCTCTAAACCATCTTAAAGCCTGCCCTTGAATACCTGTATAGTTTTGTAATCGATCTACGAGTATGTCATGGTCTATAGTGTTGAACGCAGCACTAAGATCAAGTAAAACTAGCAATGAGATGCAGCCTTGGTCTGACGCAAGAAGCAAGTCATTTGTAATTTTAACAAGTGCAGTTTCTGTGCTATGATACCAGCAGAGAATGAAATTGGGCGAAGAATATGGGGATGGATTGGTCACAGTCTTAGAAAGCACGTTTCTAGTACCACTAGGCAGGCCTTGTCATGGAACCCCCAGGGAAAGAGGAAAAGAGGCAGGCCGAGAAACACCTGGCTTCGAGATATCCAAGCGGACATCAAGAGACTGGAAATCACCTGGAGTAAAATCGAAGGAGAAACACAGGACAGGAGTCACTGGAGGTCCCTCGTCGTTGGATGTTTAATCCTGGAGTTGTTTACGGTCTAGCAGACGGGAGCCGCCATCTTAGATCACGCACCAGGTCTCGTGAGGTCTCGCGTTACTCAGCCATCAGCGCCCCCACAGGCGTCTCTGATATGGCAGGAACTGGAGGAGGAACTTTACAATTTTTCAAGTGCCAGCACAGGCGTCAGCCAATCAGACTGCCTTATGAAAATACCCAGGTGCAGATGCTAGCCAATCGCAAACTAATGTGATTGGCTGTTGTCACTATGATGGTCGCGTCGGCACCAAACTTGAGACACGCCCTCCATCAAGCGTTGATGCCAATGCCCCATGTGAATGTAACGTTACAGAATGGCAGCTTATTGAAGAATTGAAAAAATACGCTCGATGTTACAGTCACTGCCCTTGCCGTCCAGAATAAAAGAGAACATCCCAATCCAGTGAAGGGATTTGTGGAAACTGTGGTTCCTAATTATTGTGATCCAACATTTGCCTCCATTTCAGGATGAAAAGAAATTTCAGGTGAAGGATAATCAACTTCTTACCTCCGAGAATGTGTTATGATCTATATGACCTTATTATTTATGAATATTAGGCTTATCATTATTGCTGATCACTGTTGTTGTGCTATGATATTGTTATTTTTACCATTATATAATCAGAGGAGCATAGAAAAGTTTATGAAAGTGTCACTCCACAATACAATAGCATAATATATAAATATGTATAGTATTTTTATGTTACATTAATCAGTGTCTAGCACACCTTCCTAAGGAAAGGATATGGACCAGAAAACATTGCAATTATGATATTTAGACAGACTTAACGAAGTTCCAGATCTATACTTGTGCTCTTATTATTTCAGTTATTTTGTCTTTAATGTAAATAAACGTGCAAACAATATACTTGCTCTTGTGAATTTATTTTTATGTTAATTACATTTACTTACAAATTCACCATCATCATGTTGATATGCTATGTTACTATAAAACTCTTATGACAAACATGTCTTATAATATCTTCAATTGTTGCGTATACTGAGCTGCAGCAGACACATATTAAATGACTTCACTTGGACACATTGTGCGAGCTGTCTCTTTAATACAGCATGGTTTATTTACATGTTGCTGCTGATTGGCTGACATTTTTGACACACCCACCAAACAAGAGAAAACGTATCTCAAACCCCGTTGCACACCGTTTTCAGGAAACATGTCGTTCAACCTGGAAACCAGAGCAAAACGTTGGTCCTGAACGTGCCCCTGCTCTGGGGTAGGTTATGTTCTGAGTTAGAGACCTCAAACCGAAATTGGACCAATCAGATTTGAGAAAATTGACACGTCTTACACAAAAAAGTCACTCCCCCAGTTTCTACTGATCCAAATTAAAGGTCACTAGTACAAAAAAAAATTGTATGGCCAAAACCAAAAATGGATTTATTTTATTTGATTTAAATAATTATATGCTTTATAATATTATTAATCCATTACACACAAGCAATTTTAGTTTAACAATTATTATAAATCATTTATTTTAAATGAATGTTTATATATATATATATAGATCGTATATAACATAAATAAGCTGTAGAATCAATAGATAACGCTTTAAAAATGATCATGTGACCTTACATGTTCGAGTCTCTATCGCTGTATATTTCCAATTATATAAACTAACTAACAAGTTCCACTTGTGACTGCACTTTTAAAGCAAGATGATTTCTTTTATTTGTCCTCTTTCATGAACAAGTACTTTTTTCAATGTAAATGCATTTAAATTCATCATATTATTAAATCTCTTAACTTTTAGCAAAACCTTTAACCTTTAACTAAGTCTCGTGATTGGCTGTTCGCCAGTGATGTCACACATTCATGTGCACGTGCTCCACAAACTCAGGATCAAAGCCTGAGTTGACAAAGAAAATTGATGATCAGCATCATGGTGCCAACAAAGCCGACTCTGAGTGGTTTGGTTTGGTCAAAACTAATCCTGTAACTCTGAATTTGTTCATCTCCCATCATGGTACAGGCCCCAGGACTCCATCCACTTCACCCTGTGGAGAAACTAGAGTACACGGATTTATTCCCTTTCAGGCTTTTGATGTCCAGGAGAACATTGGGAAGAATGCTTGAGGATGAGTATCAATGAAAAGCACACTGTCGAAGGTTTTGTCCAAACAGAACCATCCATATACCACACCAGATGTGTGGTTATCAAACAACAGAAGTAACTATCCACTGGATAAACTATGAAACATGAAGCATCTGCTCTGGGGTATCAGCCTGTCACAGGATCATCGGGGGCCACACTCAGTGGCAGACTGGCCATCTGGAGCACAGGGAGTTTTCCCGGTGGGCCGCTGCACAATGTGGGCCGGCCCGTTGCTTAAATATATATATAAAAAATTAATTGTAGTAAATGTACGTATAGGCTATCCTTCCATCGGCCCAGACAAATGGCCCGCGTGGCCCACTTGATTAAAAAATTCTAATTATTTTATCGTGCTCCAGCTCACTGCAGCAGCTCAAAAGCGCTCGTCAATGTCAAAATGTTTGAAACAGCCAATCAAAGTGTAGACGACGGGATTTACCGTTCACAGACGCTGAGCTGCACACGACTTGAGTGCGAGCTGAGGTAAGATGTAAGCAGCTGTGGGATTACAAATTATATTTAAATGTTTAACTTAGATTCT
Organism: Schizothorax lantsangensis; assembly: GCA_027422415.1. Taxonomy (NCBI): domain Eukaryota; kingdom Metazoa; phylum Chordata; class Actinopteri; order Cypriniformes; family Cyprinidae; genus Schizothorax; species Schizothorax lantsangensis. The sequence continues at coordinate 92,291 of JAPDDO010000055.1, read as the reverse complement.
TATTATCAACTGTGCTCTGTCTCAATCAAGTCATGTTGATTGGCAGAGATTCAAAGAACCCAGACGTTGATTCAAAGAACCCCTGGCCCAGACGTTGATTCGTTAGGTTGATTGGATTAGTGTCTATCTTTCGGAGCCCCCTGGCCCAGACGTTGATTCGTTAGGTTGATTGGATTAGTGTCTATGCATTTGATTATTGGGTTTGTCTCCACCTCCAAGAGTCCCTCCTCCAGAAATGCCTATAAAATGACCTTGTAAAGTTCCTTAAGATTGAGATTTCGATGACTACAGACCAACAGCTTGTGTTCTCAATAAAGAATCCTACTGACGATCCATCCGATTTCTCCTGGTCTTCTCTTCTGAGTTTTCTACACTTTAGAAGAACCAAGTTCACAACAGATGGTGCCGTGCCCCGGATAGAGCTCCTCACCTGAATCCAGATTGAAACTTCAAGCTTAACAAAGATCTGACTTCGTTCCAGACTGAATCTTTCTGTACAACCAAGGGTTGGTGAGTGTCACTCTATCCAAAAGAACCTTTAAGACCAGTACAAATTTGTTATCCTCTGCGCCGTCAGAGAAGAGTTAACAGACAGTTGTAGGGTTTGGTTAACTAAGTTATCCTCTAAAAATTTCTTTTAGAGATGAAGGTTATCCTCTGTTCAGGCAGGGAAGATTTAGCATTACGTGCTAATATTTTGTTATCCTCTGTTCCAGCAGGGAAGAATTGTTTATCCTCTGTTCAGGCAGGGAAGATTAGCATCACATGCTAATATTTGTTATCCTCTGTTTCAGTAGGGAAGAACTGGTTACCCTCTGTTTTAGCAGGGAAGATTAGCGTAAAGTGCTAGTAATTTGTGTTATCCTCTGCTTTGCCAGGGAAGGTTAACAATAGTTGATGTGTTAACAAGCGTACCCTCTGTGGATCAGAGAAGTTTTAGTGTTTTGTTTTGTTTTTTGTTTAGTGTTTGTTTGTGTGGTACAGAAGAAACTTACAAAATGGTTAGAAGGAATGCTAGGCTGATTCCAACCACAGAAAAGAGTGGTCTTGCGACTCCTTTGTGGTCAGATAGTGAATTCAAAACGCTGTTAGGGGAACAAATGAACCTAATAGTCACTGAGAAAGTTAGACAAGAACTAACTCAGAAATATGAGATCCATCCAGACAAGACTTGGTCTGTAGATGAGTGTAAAAAGGTACTAGGAGCATGTATTCGCAAGAACAATGTGAAAGGCATTATCTGTTGTCACAGAGAATTCAGTTTAACATTAGCCACACAACAGTCTCAGCGTAACTCAGAGCTAGAGAAACAGAACAATGAACTCCGTGATAGAGTATCCACTTTGACTAAGAAATTGAACCTCAAGAAAGCTGCAGCAAAAACTGATGTGGAAGTTAGTCAGCCTGATAACATTTACCCTGATTTACAAGCGTTTTTTGAAACAGATGTAGCTCTCCAATCAGTAACTGATGTGCCTGTAAATTCCGTCAATGTGTGTGGTGCTAGGAGGAGATCTCAGGGAATTGAGGGAATTGAAAGTGTTCCTCCCAACTCTTCTGTTGTCCAAGTACAAACTGTTGCCAAAGCGCTAGGACCTAAAGATATAGAGAGACTATCCCAGAGCTTACCCTCAGCACGCACAAATTTTTCTGAATTTAGAAGAGCATTGATCAGCAAAATGCGTCTCTATGACATGTCGTTAACAGAAGTCACACAGCTGATGTCACAAATTCTAACTGAATCTGAATTCAACAGTTTTGAATCTGCTGCTGCTTCTGAACTGCAACATGCCAGTAAAAGCGATTTGAGAGAAGGTGTTTTGAAAATTCTAAAGAATATCATGGGACCCAAAATAGACTGGTCCAGAATCACTAACTGTGTGCAAAGGAAAGAAGAATCTGTGAGTGAATATACTGAGAGATTTTGTCAGTCAGCTGTAATTTACAGTGGAATTGTTGATGACCCTGAAAGTGTGCTAGAGGACAAGGGACCCCTGGTTCGTATCTGGTCAGATGGCCTTGTAGCCGAATACAGAAAAGCTTTACCATTTTTAGATCTAACTTGGTCTAACAGAACTCTCAGAAGTAACCTAGACAGGTTAGCTACATGGGAAAGAGATGCTGATGTCAAGGCAAAAGTAAGAGTAGCAGCAGTACGTTTAACACAACGAAACAAGACAATAGATGGTCTAAAAGAGAAAGCAAATGCAAATACTGTGAAAAATTAGGACATTGGGAGAAAGAGTGTAGGAAGAAGTTGCAAGATAGTAAAAGAAATGCTATGCATAATTCTGCTCCTTCTCAGCCTGCACACAACCCTGAAGTAGTTCCGCCAGTGACCACTGAAACTGTAGGACAGCTAGTTCAGGCTCTTCTAAGAGCACAACAAGACCAAGAAAAAAACTAATTGTTGGGGCTGTGAGTAGCTACCTTTCCCCTGTAATCCAACACAATGACCAAAGAATTTTTGTGAAAGGTAGCATAAAAGAGAAAGAGATTGATTTTTTGCTTGATACAGGTGCAGAAATTACAGTAATCCCTACAAAATTGGCACAAGGTTTAAACATCCCATACAAGAAAACCAAACTTTGTTTAACTGGTGTAATAGGTGAAGATTCTGTTTTGTATGAAACTCCGCCCATAGAGGTACAATTTGGCCCAAAAACTCTGACTACAAAATTGCTATGCGCTCCATTAAATACAGGTGCAATTTTAGGCATGGATCTTCTGAGACAAATAAATCTAACTTTAGACATGTCCTCAGAATCTACTAGCATAAAAATTTCCTCAGCACAGATTTCTACCAATAATGCAACCCCTCCCGAGTATGCTTTCTTACAGAACCATCCAATTTGGGCTAAAGACAAGGATGATTGTGGGTTGTTGACAGGTGTAGAACCAGTTAAATTGACAGGAACTCCACCTCCGGTCACCAAACAATATCCGATTAATAAGGAAGCTATACAGGGAATCAAACTTATTGTAGAAAATTTGCTGACGCAAGGAGTGCTAGTTAAAACCAACAGTCCATGTAATTCACCCATATGGCCCATCAAGAAATCTAATGGGACATGGAGACTTACAATAGACTACAGAGTAGCCAATAAACATATTGATAAAATCACCCCCCTAGTGGCAGATCCATCTACAATTTGTAATGGCTTACCATTAGATTGTAAGATTTTTTTCAGTAATTGATATGTCTAATGGATTTTTTTCTGTACCGTTGCACTCTGACAGCCAGCCATGGTTAGCTTTCACAGTTGACTATGAACAATACCAGTGGACACGATTACCACAGGGATTTCAAAACTCCCCAACCATATATCATCAGGCTGTCAGACGTGATTTGTGTGACCCAGAATGTCCGGTAAAACAGTCCACTATGATCCAATATGTCGATGATATTTTGATTGCCTCAACAGATCATGAGGTACATCAAACTGAATTGGCATCATTGTTGGACTATTTGCATAAAAAAGGACACCAATGCAGCTTTCACAAAGCTCAAATCGCTAAAAAGCAAGTCACATTTCTGGGTCAAACAATTGGTGCAGGAAATAGATCCATTACACAGGATCGAGCGGCTTCAATCAAAGCCATACCTCCGCCTACTACCATTAAAACACTCCGCTCATTTTTAGGAACAACAGGTTATTGTAGACCTTGGATTGAAGACTATGCCTCGATTGCTCAGCCTCTCTATGATTTGTTGAAAGGCCATGGTAAAGATTCAGATACTGTTTGTATGGAAGAACTTCATCTCAAAGCTTTTAATGATTTGAAGAGAGCACTAGGTCAAGCACCAGCATTAGGAATTGCCCAATCTGATAGACCCTTTGTGCTTTATGTCCATGAACACTTAGGCTTTATGACTGCATGTCTAATGCAAGATCATGGGGGCAGCTTACGCCCAATTCATTACTATTCCGGTAAACTTGACATAGTCGCTCAAGGTATGGGCCCATGCCTCAGAGCAGTACAGGCAGTTCATCTAGCGCTTCAGGCCTCATCAGGAATGGTGTTAGGTCAGACTGTAAACGTAAAATGCCCTCACGCAGTGTCCGCACTAATGAATCAAGCAAAAGTCACTTCTGTCACCTCCTCCCGTTGGGGAAATTGGTTAGCAACTCTCACAGCCCCGAATATTGTTATACAGCGTGCACCAGTCACGAACCCATCCTCATGTATGATGTCTGCAATGACTGAATTTGTGTTAGAGGATGAAGGCGAAATGACTCATGATTGTGTTACGCTTACATATGTAGCGACAAGTGAAATAGCAGAAACTCCCATAGAGAACGCAGAATTGGAGTTGTTTGTTGATGGTTCAGCTCAAGTTATTGAAGGTAACAGACGAGCAGGATATGCAGTAACTTCCACCACTGAAGTAGTTGCTTCAGGTCGTCTTCCAGATCATTTTTCAGCTCAAGCTGCAGAACTAGTAGCCTTAACTAGAGCATGCACGCTAGCTTCAGGATCGGTTGCAAATATCTACACAGATTCCAGGTATGCTTTTGGGGTAATTCATAATTTTGGTGTCATTTGGCAAACCAGAAAATTTCTAACTTCTGCTGGATCCCCCATTAAGCATGCTGGATTAGTGAAAGATTTAATGTTTGCCATGAATCTCCCAAAGAAATTAGCGGTGATCAAAGTGAAAGCACATCTCACAACTAATACTACGGAAGCTAAAGGTAATGCTCTCGCTGATGTAGCGGCTAAACAGGCTTGTTTCTATGCAACTGTACAAGCGTGTTCAGGTAGTACAGCACAGAAGACAATTCTACCTCCTGAATCAATCGTTAATCTGTATAAAGACGTTCCTCTATATGAAGCATGGACATGGTTAGACAAAGGAGCCACTGTGGATTCATCCGGCTGCTGGACCAAAGGGGGAAAGTATGTTGCTCCCGAATCACTGTTGCCATATTTGGCTCAACAAATACACAGTTTGGGTCATAGTGGTCCAGCAACGATGAATCACAGGTTCTCAAATCAATGGTGGAATCCAAAATTCAGAAACGCAGCCACTGAAACAGTCAAGAGATGTGTTACATGTCAGAAAAATAATGATGTACCAGCAGCCACTACACCAGCAGCACATACCCCAGCTCCACCAGGGCCATTTCGTCACCTGCAAGTTGATTACATATCGTTGCCCCCTTGTAAAGGAAAAACTGATGTTTTGGTAGTAATAGACAAGTTCTCAAGATGGGTAGAAGCTTATCCAACAGGGCGTGCTACAGCTGCACATACTGCTAAATGTCTTGTCACTGATTTCATTCCCAGATGGGGATTACCAGATTGCATTGACTCAGATCAAGGTACCCACTTCACAGGACAGGTAGTCAAGGAAGTGTCTAGAATGTTGAAGATTTTTGGAACCTTCACTGTCCCTATAGGCCACAAGCATCAGGACAGGTTGAACGATCAAACAGAACAATCAAAACCAGGCTAAGCAAAATGCATCAGGAAGGAGTACCATGGGTGGAAGCACTGCCCGCAGTACTGTGTAGTATGAGAGCATCACCTAACAGATCAGTAGGACTGAGCCCTCATGAGATTATTACTGGACGCCCAAGGCAGATGCCAGGTGTGATTGATCTTAGAAATGCTGATGTGCACATTGCTTCAGATGCCCTGATCGCTTACTGTGAAAACCTCACAAAGGCAGTGCAGAGTGCCAAAGAGAGAGTTGAGTCGTGTTGGCAGACTCCACCAGAAGGTGGACACACAATCATCCCAGGTCAATGGGTCATGATAAAGGCGTTCAGAAACAAGCCATTAGAGCCTAAGTGGTACGGACCACATCAAGTGATGTTGATTACAGCTGCTGCAGTGTTGTGTCAGGGAAGGAAAACCTGGACTCATGTGTCACACTGTAAAGTTGTTCCCCCACCTACAGGGATAGGATAGGACACACGGACCAGTGAGGAGCCCAGGGAAGAACCGAATGCAACAGGCTTCGGGGGCAAACCCTGCGGTGAAGACTCCCTCATAGGCCTTCCCCATCCACTAGTCCATCCTTACCTCACTGTTCTTTAGGTGTCGCAGGAATTGAGAAATAGGGAAAGAAGGAACAACAATAGCAGACTATATTTGAACAGAGGATACAACCCTAATGTTTGCAGACTCTACAACAAATACTGCTATGTGCCGTTGTTCTCGTTTGTTTTGGTTTTGTTTTTTTGCTTCCTCTGTGCAGATACCACTTGTTGGCTGTCCTGAGATCCATATGCACCGCCCTTCTCACCTGCGGATGAAGCCACAACCTCTAGAAAACAACTAGACCCATTGCCGAGCCAACTATCACACAAGAAAGAGAAAAGAAAGAAGAAAGAAAAAAATACACAACGCAGAGACTCACATACGGGAACTTCAGTCATCCATCAACATGATCAAGATTTTCGTACTATTAACCATCATGGACATCACGCAATGTGTAGACCCCAGAAACAACATATTCTTAGAGCTGATGAATATGTCAAGAAATGCCTTGTTTGCTGGAAAGAACGTTTGCACATTCTTGGTCTTTCAGCAAAATTACACCAGATGACTGAAGATAATTATTCATGGTTCGGAAACTTGTTAGGTAAACCCTGGCTGTGGATCAAGGGAATAGCAATTCTGCTGTTGTTTCTCCTACTTGCGTACTATCTATGCATCCACAGTATCAAGTGTTTCGTTCAGCAAATGACGCCCGCCTCTCACGAGGAAATGACAGTTCCAACCAGAAAAGATTAGTACCCGTAAGAACTTCACGGACCCTAATTGCATGTTTTGTTTCTGTGTCAGCATGCAATTACATATAAGCAACACAGAACATGTACAATGTGCCTGTAACGATTACAAGTTACAAGAATTAACTTTCAAGTGTCTAAATTTGTATTTTGTGAGAGTTATTAGAACTCTCAAAGGGGGAATTGTGGGATTACAAATTATATTTAAATGTTTAACTTAGATTCTTATTATCAACTGTGCTCTGTCTCAATCAAGTCATGTTGATTGGCAGAGATTCAAAGAACCCAGACGTTGATTCAAAGAACCCCTGGCCCAGACGTTGATTCGTTAGGTTGATTGGATTAGTGTCTATCTTTCGGAGCCCCCTGGCCCAGACGTTGATTCGTTAGGTTGATTGGATTAGTGTCTATGCATTTGATTATTGGGTTTGTCTCCACCTCCAAGAGTCCCTCCTCCAGAAATGCCTATAAAATGACCTTGTAAAGTTCCTTAAGATTGAGATTTCGATGACTACAGACCAACAGCTTGTGTTCTCAATAAAGAATCCTACTGACGATCCATCCGATTTCTCCTGGTCTTCTCTTCTGAGTTTTCTACACTTTAGAAGAACCAAGTTCACAACACAGCTAAACATGACAATTCAGCAATATTGTCTGACAATTCACACAATAATGTTAAACGAAAGACATTAATTTTCAGGAATGCAAACTACTACTGGCCTTTTCAAATTTCTCAGATTTTAATGCCATTTACGTTATTCGTCACAATGTAGCCTACATAATATAGCAGTTTTCAGCAGACATTAGATAAGAGTTAATGTATATCTCTATATAGGCTTTCTTCCGTGATTTCACGTGTCTAAGAAAATGTTTAAAAATCTATAAAAAATCATTCTCAGTCTTACTCCATAGAGAACATTGTAAATCTGAAGACTTTTGCTTTCGAGTGCTGTGCATTGGAAAGTGATTTATATTATAGGCCTAATAAACATATAATTTGCTTATTAATTCACACATGCATTATTTTAGGTGGTTAAAAGTATGAAATAATTAAGGCTTTTTATTTATTTGTTTGAAAGAAGATTTAATCTATTTGATTGAAAATACAGTAAAAACAATAATATTATGAAATATTGTGCTTAAAATAGTTGTTTTCTATTTAGGATATTTTAAAATGTAATTTATTTCTGTGATCAAAGCTGAATTTTCATCATCATTACTCCAATCTTCAGTGTCCCTTCAGAAATCATTTTAATGCTGCTTAATTATTATCAGTTATTATTTGTGATCAATTATTAATAATGGTCTTTATTATTGGTATAATGGTTCTCAGTTAAAGAACAGCATTTATTTGAAATATAAGTACTTCGTAATAAGTGTAAATATCTTTACTGTCACTTAAATCAATTTAATGCAACCTTGTTGAAGAAAAATATATATTTATATTTTTTAATCTTACCCAAGACTGAATGGTATCACATTTTCCACAAAAATATGAAGCAGCACAACAGTTTTCAACATTCATAATTATCAGAAATGTTTCTTGAGCAGCAAATCAGTATATTAGAATGATTTCTGAAGGATCATGTGACACTGAAGACTGGAGAAATGATGCTGAAAATTCAGCTTTGATCACAGAACTAAATTATTTTACTATATATTCGCATAAAAGACAGATATTTTAAATTGTAACATAAAGGCCCGGTTTCACAGACAGGGCTCAGACTATGCCAGGATTAGGCCACAGTTCAATTAGGACATTTAAGTAATTTTTATAAACATGCTTAGAAAAAAAACATTACTGGTGTGCATCTTGAGACAAAACATATTTTAAGATCAGTCAGTGCAAGTTTATTTCAGTTGAAACAGCTCAGACTTACATTTTAGTCTAGGACTAGGCTTAAGCCTTGTCTGTGAAATCGGGGGTATATATTTCACAGTACTGTTTACCTTATTTTTCATTATCAAAATAATTTGTATACACTTTTCCACAATTGGAGCTCTATTCCTTAAAATTATAGTTGTCAAGCTCCTGCAAAAGGACAAATACTGTATATTACCAATAGAAAGTCACCATAAAAACGCATTCTGCACTATTCAAGTCTTAGACGATCCCAGAGCATTGTGTCATATGGACTGATAATATAGGTATTTAACTTTAGTGATATTAAACTGTTTAAAATTCTTTAAAATGATTTACTATTTGCCATATACACCAAGACAAATTATAATGTAAAGAAGTATGCCGGTCGTTTATGGTGCATTGCGGACCGGGTTTGGTGGGCCGCTCTGTGCCAAAAAGTCCAGGGCCACTTTTTGGCCCCAGTCCACCCATGGCCACACATATGGTGTTTTGGCTGAGATGTTGGAAGGGGATTTCATTATAAAAGACAGACCAGTCAGAGGCCTTTAAAAAGTGTCAAGATCAACGATTGGCAAATGCCAGGCTCTATGGAACCAGCAACACAGAAGCACACAAGCTTCAGACATCATCAAAGACAAACTAGGGTGCCAGCTGATAGTTCCCAGTCCAACAGTCCGAAGAAAACTGATCTGTTATTATTAGGACCTGGGGCCTCATGTATAAACGCAGCGTACGCACAAAATGGGCATAGAAATGTGCGTGCGCTGTTTTCCACGCATGTATCCGGATTTATAAAAAATAAACTTGGCGTAAATATGTGCGCACCGTACGGATGCTCTTGACTGTGCTTACGCACTCTTTTTCCTGGAGTGAGAAAAATGAAGTAAACAAGGATTTTAAACTCTGTTTTGATTTCGATATACACATTTACATTAAATATTCCCCTCTCATTAATGGAGATAAGCACTGAAATTAGTTCAATCTGTCCCGTCTAACTCATTATTTCTAATGCGATCCCGCCCCCTCGCGTTCATATGTAAATAACCACGTGTGCCGCGTGCTCATGTAGACGCCCAACAACAAACAAAGCCAGATCGTTCCTCGCACTAACATTACTGTTCGTTTCTGGAAGAAGACACGCTGAATAAAAGCTGGATTTGCCTCAAAATAAGAGCAAGAGTTCATCCAGAAGAGAAGAGCGATCTGATGAGTAAGTAATGTTTCTTTTTTTGCATTAGTTAACGTGTTATCGTGACTCAAACTTGAACGCGTTTATTTTTTTCCCAAACGACAACATGATGAATGCTACAATGTTTAGAAAAATGTTTAATGTTCACAAATGGATTTAATAGCGTGCTAAATGATAATAATTAGTTTCTCGGATATAAAATATCCTTTTTTTATAGTACAAAGTACATCTTTTGTAGTAAAAGCTATACATACTAGGCTATATGACTACAAAATCATAGTTCATTTTTTCTAAACAATAATAATTAGTTTCTCAGATATAAAATGTATTTTTTTGTTTACGGTAGTACAAAGCATGCGTGAGTCTATGGATATGGAATCATGACAGCTACTATAAAATCATACATACTAGGCTATATGACTACAAAATCATAGTTGTTTTTTTCTAAACAATAATAATTAGTTTCTCAGATATAAAATGTATTTTTTTGTTTACGGTAGTACAAAGCATGCGTGAGTCTATGGATACGGAATCATAACAGCTACTATAAAATCATACATACTAGGCTATATGACTACAAAATCATAGTTGTTTTTTTCTAAACAATAATAATTAGTTTCTCAGATATAAAATGTATTTTTTTGTTTACGGTAGTACAAAGCATGCGTGAGTCTATAAAACATATATATAAAAAGATGCTCCTGATATTAACATGCTCACAAATGTTTTTTTTTTTTTTTTTGGTTGTTTGTATTTTATTGAATCAGATACCTGCACCACAGATGATGAATCCTGATGACTTTCTTCAAACTATTTTCCTCTGATAGCGCTGTACCAACATCAGATGTTCAACTACACTGATATTCTATGGTAAAACAAGCTCATTGACCACTGATTATGTTTTTTTCTTCTTGAATCCATGGAAAGTAGCAGAAACACTTAAATAACACACGTAAATATCAGGCATGATTTACTTGTGTCACTTGTTGAACAGAATCTGTTGCAGGAATGACTCAAAGTCTGTTCACATCGCTGTGGTTAGATCAGTGTGCACAATAATGTGTCTTTGACCTTCATTATGTATGTTTTGATTATACGGTGTTGTAAATAAAATAAATAATAAAAAAAAACATTTGTTCAATCTCCTCACATTCTCTCTTACCTGCCTCAAAGTCACAGTCACACTGATGGGCCATTAGCAGCCTTTAGGGCAGGGCCCTTTGTGTCTCAGGTGAGAATCACTTAATATTCAAGGACATTACCACTCCCTCGCATATAGGCTTTCAATCACAAAACATGTCTGGGAAAGCCGATTAGTCACCAGAAGAGAAGGACGGCAGCTCGCGTAAGTGTTGTAATACTTTTTCGCAGTTCTGTTGTTTAAATTATTTACTTGCTGCTAGGAAGGAATAGTTTGTTTCCTACCTATTTCTATTGTGCATTTTCGTTGAGGTTTATATTTTTGATTGCACTTGCTGGTGATTAGAATAATTTGCACCTCAGCTAAGAACGAGCCTGTGTGATTGTGCGAAGTGTTTAGTTTCGTATACAGCAATTAGCAGTCCTTTAAGGTTATTGGCTGTGCTGAGCAGAAGCCGGCCTCAGCTGTTTTCACTGTAGTCTCCTAGACCGTATTTATTTGATGTCAGAGCGCTGACGCGGAAGCGTCTGCGGAAGCGTTCAGCCATCGTGCTCAGCCTCCTTGTGTGAAGACCAACGAGTGTAAAGACAGACGACTTTTCCTGTGCGACTTTAACCGAGCAACGACACCGAGCACACACTTAAGTATCATTTCTATCTTCCCTCACACACTCTCCTTCCCTATCCTCTATCCCTCCACCTCTATCATGTGTTTCCAAACCATTCCGGTTCTCTCTCAACCACGCTCTAAAAACACACGCAGACGGCAACGTAATCCTGCTAACCTGCGCCCGATCGCTACATCTTCTACTACACCTCTTTCTTTCTCTGTGGGTCTTTGGAATTGCCAGTCAGCGGTCAACAAAGCTGACTTCATTTCTGCTTTTTCCTTACAATCCACTCTCAGCATCTTGGGCTTGACTGAGACCTGGATTCGTCCAGAAGACTCCGCTACCCCGGCTGCTCTCTCTCACAATTTCTCTTTCTCTCACACCCCAAGGCAAGTTGGCCGGGGTGGGGGCACTGGTCTGCTCATTTCAAACAATTGGAAATACTCAACTCACTCTCCCCTAGGCAATCACAACTCATTTGAATCTCATGCGATTACTGTAACGGCTCCTATAAAACTCCAGATAGTAGTAATCTACCGTCCCCCTGGCCAAATTCTAGCCACCTTTCTAGAGGAGCTGGACGGCCTGCTGTCCTCTTTCATGGAGGATGGCACTCCACTCTTAGTCTTTGGTGATTTCAACATTCACCTAGACAGGCCTTATGCTACAGACTTCCATTCACTCCTAGCTTCATTTGATCTCAAACGCCTTACCACTACTAGCACGCACAAATCAGGCAACCAACTTGATTTAATTTACACACGCAACTGTACTACAGATAACATTCTGGTACAACCACTACATATCTCTGACCATTTCTTCATTACATTTACCTTACATTTTACTACCCAGGTACCACCAGCTCCCTTACCGGCTACTTTCAGACGTAACCTACGCTCCCTTTCCCCCACCCTTCTTTCCTCTGTAGTATCCTCCTCTCTTCCATCACCTACCCATTTCACATCTCTGGATGTGAATGCAGCTACTGACACTTTATGCTCTACCTTAACCTCTTGTCTAGACGACATTTGTCCTCTCTCCTCCAGGCCAGCACGGGCTGCCCCTTCTAACCCCTGGTTATCCGATGTTCTTCGTGAGCATCGGACCAAACTCAGAGCGGCAGAGAGAAAATGGCGCAAATCAAACGATCCATCGGACCTGACTAGGTATCAGTCTTTGCTTTCGTCTTTCTCTACTGAAGTCCACACTGCCAAATCCTCACACTTCCACAACAAGATCAACAGCGCTCCAGACATGCGTGATCTCTTCAGAACATTTAATTCTCTCCTCTGTCCCCCTCCACCACCGCCCACCACTTCTATAACAGCTGACGACTTTGCCACTTTTTTCACAGACAAAACTAGAACAATCGGTAACCAGTTCTCAACTCCACACACACAGGACCTCCAACCAACCACATCCACTGCTCAAACTCCCATCTTCTCCTTCTGTCCCCTCACCGAGGCGGAAGTATCCAAACTTCTCCTCTCCAGCCATCCTACAACATGTCCTCTTGACCCAATCCCCTCTCACCTTCTCCAAGCAATCTCTCCCACACTCTTACCGGCACTCACACACATTATCAACACATCTCTCCACACTGGCATCTTCCCCACAGCGTTCAAGCAGGCCCGGGTAACCCCACTGCTCAAAAAACCTACATTAAACACTTCTCTTTTAGAAAACTACAGACCTGTCTCTCTCCTTCCATTCGTAGCGAAAACACTCGAACGAGTTGTCTTCAACCAGCTCTCACTGTTTCTTTCACAGTACAACAAACTGGATGCTAAACAGTCAGGTTTCAGGAGTGGCCATTCAACAGAGACTGCGCTACTCTCAGTCACTGAAGCCCTGCGAGTCGCAAAGGCCGATTCCAAATCATCAGTCCTCATTCTGCTCGATCTTTCTGCTGCTTTTGACACTGTCAATCATCAGATCCTCCTGTCCACCCTCTCATCGCTGGGCATCACTGGGATTCCACTTCGCTGGTTTGAATCCTATCTCACCGGTAGGTCCTTCAGGGTGGCCTGGGGTGGGGAGGTATCCAAAGCACATCAACTGATCACTGGGGTTCCTCAGGGATCGGTTCTTGGACCCCTCCTCTTCTCCACATACACTACATCACTGGGTCCCATCATACAGGCACATGGCTTCTCCTATCATTGCTACGCCAATGACACACAGCTCTATCTCTCTTTTCAACCAGATGATCCAACGGTAGCTGCACGGATCTCAGGCTGCCTGGCGGACATCTCGGCATGGATGAAAGAACATCACCTACAGCTCAACCTGGCAAAGACTGAGCTTCTTGTCGTCCCTGCCACTCCGACTCTACAGCATGACTTCTCGATTCAATTAGGCACATCAATAATCACCCCATCAACTTCGGTCAGAAATCTTGGTGTAATCTTTGATGACCAGCTGACCTTCAAAGAGCACATTGCAAAGACTGCTCGATCTTGCAGGTTTGCGCTACACAACATCAGAAAAATCAGGCCCTTCCTGACAGAGCATGCTGCGCAACTTCTTGTCCAGGCCCTTGTCGTTCCTAGGCTGGACTACTGCAATGCTCTTCTGGCTGGTCTTCCATCAAACACAATCAAACCTCTACAAATGATTCAGAATGCAGCGGCACGACTGGTCTTCAATGAGCCCAAAAGAACCCATGTTACACCTCTCTTCATCTCACTGCACTGGCTACCAGTGGCAGCTCGCATCAAGTTCAAGACACTGATGCTTGCATACAGAACGACCACAGGCTCAGCACCCTCCTACTTCCACTCACTATTACGAATCTACATCCCCTCCAGAAGTCTAAGATCTGCTAGTGAGCGACGCCTTGTGGTACCATCACAGAGAGGCTCAAAATCACTCTCCAGAACATTCTCGTTCACCATTCCTGGATGGTGGAATAATCTTCCCACCCCTATCCGGAATGCTGGATCCCTGTCAATCTTCAAGCAACAACTGAAGACTCATCTCTTTCGGCACTACTTGACTTCATCCTAAACTTGTTCTTAAAAAAAAACAAAAAAAAAACACCTTTCCCTTTATCTTTCTCTCCTTCCCTTGCTAGCTTGTACTTATTTGAACAATCACTGAGACTTGGTGTTACGAGCACTTCCTCTGTCTGATTGCCTCTTCAAGATGAATCGCTTTATGTACTCCCCAATTGTAAGTCGCTTTGGATAAAAGCGTCTGCCAAATGACTAAATGTAAATGTAAATGTCTTAAAAAATTTAAATCAATATATTGTTTTCTGTAAATGAGTAAGCAGAATGATTCTCACTTAATTGTGAAGTAAATATTCTAGCCTACAAGACTGATTACTCAAAAGTCTTATTCAGGACTATTTAGTGTGGGTTTTATGGCCTTATTTCAGCTAAAAAAATTTCCCCAAAACTTACTAACCACGCATCATATTTTTTTTCTTAAAAAATGCAAACATGTACATCCATCTTGGTCACATAATATTGTAGCACAGTTTGTGCTGAATACAAAAACAAATACATGTTGGCCAATAGTATGTTATAAGTAGCTGAAATAAGCACAAATATCAGGGCATGTCAAAACATCTCAAGGGCCCCAAAATCACCTCAGACCCCAGAGGGTTAAACACAATATAACCTCATTTTAATGAAAAATAACAAATGAAAAAATACATCATCATAATCTATAACAAAAATACTATTATAAACTAGGTTAGTGGATAATTTCGCAGCAAAATTTATTCTAGAAAAAGCATGAGTGCACAATTTAAACAATTAGTGAAATAACATTATTTAGAGGGGAACAAATAAAAGTGAATAAGTGTAGGACTAAATCTGGTAAAATGTTACACATTGCTCTTTGTATTGTTGTAAAATATATGAATGAAAAAGTAAATGTATTTATATATAAATATAAACTATAAAATGAAAAGATATTTATTTTCAATGGAGTCCTATCTATCATATGTTGCTGCCTCCATTACAGTGATAGACATTAGATTATTAATAGCCTTTCTTTTTCTGTCCTTTCATAAGACAAAACAAGAAACGCTATAAATAATCTTTCATTGCGCAAAAGTATTTTTACAAGTAAAGCTCCAATACAGAGTGGCACAAAGCTCTGAAAAGTCAAATAAAAACTTTTTTGTGCCGTGGACAATGCATTAATAAGTCATAATTTAAGTTTATAATAATTTTATTATGCAAAACTTACAGTGGTACACCCAGGAAACACCGTCTGACAAGTTCATGTACATTACAGCTCAACAATATTCATATTTACCCTGAAAAAGGTCTGTCCACGTTAAGCCTGTGTAGGTCCCGTCAAATAAGTTACAGGTGGCACTTGCTGATGTTGGATTTTGGAGTTGGATTTTGGTGAATTTCACCACATATGGTGCATGACCACCCGTAACTTATTTGACGGGGCCTCCACAGGCTTTCCGTGGACAATGCATTAATAAGTCATAATTTAAGTTTATAATCATTTTATTATGCAAAACGTACAGTGGTACACCCAGGAAACACCGTTTGACAAGTTCATGTACATTACAACTCAACAATATTCATATTTACCCTGAAAAAGGTCTATCCACGTTAAGCCTGTGTAGGTCCCGTCAAATAAGTTACAGGTGGCACTGTAAATAATTCTAATAATTTAGAAATGATATATTGATCATCAATAAAGTATGAAAATACAATTATTAAACATTATAGATATGCTCAAGAACAAAACATTTATAGCTGTATTTATAAACTCCTTACTAATGCCTATTAATGTTGGAACAATGCTTTACAAAGGATGAATTGACTATTTACTAATGCTTGACTAATGATTTATAGTGTGCGGTCATTATAAAGTGTTACCAATTATTGTTATTTACTTTATTAGATCCTGAACATTCAAGCTATGACACTGTTCATTGTATTTGTATACAGTACATGAAAATTTAGTAATAAAATGAAAAACAAAGAGAAACATCGCAACTAACAGAACCAGTCTTCATGTTTATCTTATGCTGTAGTACTGTTTATTATCTCTTTATCTGTTACATATGTTATTTCATCTGTTGCTTCATTTATCCCATTTTTCAATTATTTAATAAGCCTGTTTACTTGTGTGTGTGTGTGTGTTTTAATCTGATATTTTGATTCTTAAAAAAGTCAGAAGTCGGAAGTAAAAAAAAAAAAAGATTTATTGCCAAGGAATTTTAATGTCACAAGCTTACAGTTCACAGAGACAACAACAACACAAAGACAATAAAAAATAAGATGAGAATAAAAATACACATATGTAAATATAAATAAACAAAAATTGAAAAAGAAATTTGAAAATAAAATAGATTGTGTGACCTTTGGGCCTGGCCTACTCATCCAGCCAATCCAGGTCCAGGCCCTCTCCTCTGAAAGACTTTCTCCTAACACCATAATCAAATTTTAGCTGTGTGTCCACACAGATGTCTTGCAGTGCCCTGAACAGGATGATATCCCTGTCCTCTCCATCCACCTTTAATACACAGTGAAGGGGCTTCAGGTTGGGCATCTTTGAAGAATGGTTAAATCTTCTTCCGATTGTGTCTGCCTTGGGATGACACTCACAGGGGAACGTCTGAGCATCCATGCACAGGTCTCTCTGCCCAGATTTGAAAAAGAACAGGTACCCCGCCTCATCACGTAAGTCCTGAATCATGGCTCTCCCTGCTGCAGCTGTTATCACCTTCCCGTGGTAATCGCAGACAATGTCACCTTTGGAAAACCTCCGGGTTGCAACCACTCCTGTGATCAAGAGGACATTACATTTTGAGTAAGATCAAAACTGCAAGAATTGAACATTACATGTAGGCAAACCTTTCAGTAATTTGATTGCAGCTTTTGCTGCAGCCAATAGTTGCTAAAATGTGCATTTTAGTGATTGTATTTTCTGCCCTTACAAAAAACAACAAAAAAACAACAACAACAAAAAAAGATTTACTAACCTACACCTTGCTTGGGACCAAAGTCCTTAATGGCAAGGCCTGTCCAGGTCTGCTGAGAGACATTATTGATGATAATTTCATCACTCTCAATGGTGACCTTGGGAGCTGATTTCCACAACAGCTCGACATCTTCAGGCTTTGGATGGTTGGCCTTCCACCCTTCCTTCGCAATCAGCCTTGCCACCTTTGCGGCTGAAGGCTTGCGGTGTGTGAATTGTGCTGAAAGAAAGGATGACATAACATTATGAGTCACTCATCACACTAAATGAATGGCCTAGTTTGAATGGTGTACTGATTGTCAGTGCTGTATTTATGGATTGGGGTACTTACACAGCAGATATTCCTCTCTCTTGGCATACTGGGAGCTTCGCCACCTGTCATAAAATGCACGGTCTTCAGGAAACCCTTCATCGACCTGCTGTTTTTTGCTCGGTGGCTGACCGTCCAGTGAGACAGGAAATCTAGACACAAAGGCAGAGAAGTCTTTGGTCGAAGTGTCACATTCCATGCTGGTTCCGGGAGTATTTGGGTCATCGTCTGAAGTAAAGCTGCAAAATGAAGGAAAATAAGGTTTAAAATTAAATTACAATATTAGTACAACATAATCATGTGTACAAGTAATTTTTGATGCGGTATGACCCTACTGGGTGAAATGACCTACCCCGCCAAGGAGTCCAGCAGCACAGCTGTGTCCACAACAAACTGAGGCTGTCGCATTCTGTGTTGTTGGACCATACCAGCGCTATGTGCCAGATAATCATTTATGGCCATCTGATGGTGTGCTGGGAGCATTTGTGCTGCAGCCACAATGGCCTTCCGCACATCATGACTCTTTAACATGGGTAGCTTATACCTGCATTAAGAAATGAAATGTTATTTATGAAAATCACTGTGACTGATAAGATATAGGAAATCTATGTGGGCACATACATTTCATGGAGGTAATTCATGTCTTGTGACACATTGTTAACAGCCTCGCCAGTCGATGAAATAAAAAAGTTGTTGCAGACTTTTTCAGGCCGAATGTTTTCAGGCCTAATCTGCTTAAAGTACAGCTGAAACCACTGTGGAAATAGGACAGAGTGTTATAAACTGTGAAAGTTTAAGATGTTTTTTATTATATATTTTTTTTCTAATACTAGAAAAATATCTTTATGCATTACATTAAAACAGCACATTTACTGTATCATACTATAGTCAGAAATTCAGTCTAATAAGATATGTAAAGCCTTACAGCTTCCTCTCTATTGGTCAAGGCAAATGTCGCAATTTGCTTCAATGATGTTTTGCGGCTGCTGATGCCAGTCAAAACCCTGCCACCATGCTGCATCCTGTCCACCAACTCTGCATCCTGGAAAACATTGAAATAGTTTAATTTACTAATGCATTCGTCTCAAAGTATTACAGCATATCATGAAGGCCAACTTGCTAAAATAAATGAATTTACAGTCAAGCCTTCTACAGCTCCTGGGCACTGATGGTGACGGAAGATTAAGATCGCCTCACAGTAGTAACGGTACAGTGTCTTTTCAGCATTCGTGACCTCACTGCCCTTCAGCAGGTTCCCATAGATCCTGAGGAAGTCTGCCTTAGCAGCTTTCAAAAACTTTTGGAAATCTATAGTGCTTGGAGCGATCACAGTGGTGGTGGTAGGGGTGGCACCTACAGGGTCTAAGACCAGTTCAGAGTCATCAGGCTGGTTCTTGATAAAGAAACCTCTCCGGAGAAGCTCCTTCACCATGCTGACCCGAGAGTGCCTATCAGGCAGGATCTCACAAAGCTGGAAGTAATCCCAGGTCCTGTTAGTGCAGATCCACTCCCTGTTGGATGCCTTGGCCTTCTGCAACTCATCAGCTCTTTCATCTGGTGTGCTGGATTTCATACAAACCCTAGCCAGGTTAACAGGGAGGTTCTCCTGTGGCTTATGGCACCGTAAACCTGTGGCTTATAGCACCTGTGTTCCTGTGGCTCAGTGGTAGAGCATTGCGTTAGCAACGCAAAAGGTTGTGGGTTCAATTCCCAGGGAACACACATACTGATAAAAAAAAATGTATAGCCTGAATGCACTGTCAAGTCAAGTCACCTTTATTTATATAGCGCTTTTAACAATACAGATTGTGTCAAAGCACTTAACAGTATCAAGTTGGAGGATAGAGTGTCAGTAATGTATAATAATAAGATTAAACACTCAATTTTCAGTTAAGGGCATTTCATTATTGAATTCGGAGATGTCATTGTCTAGCTAAGTTTAGTTTAAATAGTCTCTGTGAAATCAAATTTACGATAATCGCTAGAAATGAAGTGTCCCCAACAGAGCAAGCCAGAGGCGACAGCGGCAAGGAACCAAAACTCCCTCTGTGACAGAATGGAGAAAAAAACCTCGGGAGAAACCAGGCTCAGTCGGGGGGCCAGTTCTCCTCTGGCCAGGATATTATTGTTTATTCATTGTTTACTTATTGTTTTAATTAAATTTTTAAATGTATAAATGTATTATATTTCTATTTTTATATTGTTGCAATTTCTAACAATAATAGTATTATGTAGTTAGGTATTTTATTATTACATTTTTAATTATTTGTTTTATTTTTAGTTTTATTGTATTTTAGTCGAGGTCTTCACTGGGGATATGTCTCTGGGGCTCATCGCTGACGATCAGGGCCGCAGACATCATCTCCCGGTGCCGATCCACCATCTGATCCGGACACGGACTGAGAAACAGAATAAGAAAGAAACAACTATTAGCGTAGATGCCAATCTTCTTACGATGTAACGAGTACATCGTGTGTTATGGGAAGTGTTCCCGGTTCCGGTTGATCTAATTAATGCAGCCTAACAATCCTTTAACGGATTTGAATAATAGAAGTGTAGTAGTGTGTTAGGTGTATGTCAGGTTAAAGAGATGGGTCTTTAATCTAGATTTAAACTGACAGAGTGTGTCTGCCTCCCGAACAGTGTTTGGTAGATTGTTCCAGAGTTTTGGTGCTAAAAAGGAAAACGATCTGCCGCCCGCAGTTGATTTTGATATTCTAGGTATTATCAAACGGCCAGAGTTTTGAGAACGCAGCGGCCGTGGAGGACTATAATGCGATAAGAGCTCACTCAAGTACTGAGGAGCTAAACCATTCAGGGCTTTATAAGTCATTAACAAGATTTTAAAATCTATACGATGTTTAATAGGGAGCCAGTGCAGTGTTGACAGAACCGGGCTAATGTGGTCATACTTCCTGGTTCTAGTAAGAACTCTAGCTGCTGCATTTTGGACAAACTGTAGTTTGTTTATTAAACGTGCAGAACAACCACCCAATAAAGCATTACAATAATCTAACCTTGAGGTCATAAACGCATGAATTAATATTTCTGCATTTGACGTTGAGAGCATAGGTCGCAGTTTGGATATGTTTTTGAGATGGAAGAACGCAGTTTTACAGATGCTAGAAACATGGCTTTCAAAAGAAAGATTGCTATCAAACAGCACACCTAGGTTCCTGACTGATGAAGAAGAAGAATTGACAGAGCAGCCGTCAAGTGTTAGATAGTGTTCCAAGTTATTACATGTGGGGTTTTTAGGTCCGATAATTAACACCTCTGTTTTTTCAGAATTTAGCAGTAGGGTTAGGGTTAGGGTTAGTTAACCTAACTGACCACTGTAAGTTGCTTTGAATAAAAGTGTCTGCTAAATGCATAAATGTAAATGTAAACAGTACACAACGCTGCGATCAGAAATAGACATTCTTCAAGAAATAGACAAAACAACATTCAGAACATTTAGTAAAGCATGTATATATATATGAACTCTGCATTCCAATTAATCTCAATCAGACTGCAGTTGGGTTATTTTGACTAGGTAAAAAAACAAAAAAACAAACAAAACAGCTAACTAACACAATAAAACAATAAAAACATAACATAATAAAAACATGAGCTATCTGTTTTTGCAAATAAACTCTTCATATATATATATTCCTGTGTTCCTGTGGCTCAGTGGTAGAGCATTGTGTTAGCAGCGCAAAAGGTTGTGGGTTCGATTCCCAGGGAACACACATACTGATAAAACATGTATAGCCTGAATGCACTGTAAGTCGCTTTGGATAAAAGCGTCTGCTAAATGCATAAATGTAAATGTATATATTCATTCATTCATTCATTTTTTATTTATAAAGCACATTTAAAAACAACCAGGGTTGACCGAAGTGCTGTACAGATCAGAGTCATCAAATAAAAATACAAATTACAATCTCTCAAACAACAAACATAAACACTAGAATAAAAGATTAGAAACCCACGCTAAGAAAATGAGTTTTAAGTTTTGATTTGAAAGAGGAAAGTGATGGAACCATTCGGATTGATACCGGTAGGCTATTCCAGAGTTTAGGGCCTACTGTCGCAAAAGCTCGATCTCCACGATGTTTTAACCTAGATCTACAAACAGAGAGCAATCCAAGGCTGCCAGATCTAAGTAATCTAGAAGGATTATAATACTGTAAAATGTCAGAGAGATACGTTGGTGCTAGGCCGTGTAATGCTTTAAAAACAAAGACAAGAATTTTAAATTCTATTCTCAGTTTTACTGGAAGCCAATGCAGAGAGGTTAAAATGGGAGAAATACGATCGAATTTTCTCCTGCCAGTCAGCAGCCTAGCTGCAGCATTTTGTACCATTTGAAGACGACTGATAGATGATTGACTTGCTCCATAATAGAGTGAATTGCAGTAATCAAGGCGTGAAGTAACGAATGGGTGAATAACTATTTCAAAGTTCTTTAAAGAAAGAACAGGTTTGACTTTTGCAAGACGTCTTAAATGATAAAAGCAGGATTTGACAACAGAATTAATTTGTTTATCAAACTTGAGACCTGAATCGAACAACACACCTAGATTTTTTGCACATGGAGTAACATGAGGGCTTAAGACGCCAAGGTCCACGTCACCAAAGTCATAAGAATCACTTGGACCAAACAGTATAACTTTGGTTTTATTCTCATTAAAGGCTAAAAAATTGTGTGATAGCCAAACTTTCACTTCATGGAAGCAAGCTAGCAGAACCTCTATGGACCTTGAATCATTATGTTTAAAAGGGATGTATAATTGGGTGTCATCAGCGTATAGGTGGAATGATACTCCATATTTGGAAAAGATGGAACCCAATGGCAGTAAGTATAAAGAGAATAATGTTGGTGCCAGAATAGAACCCTGCGGAACACCACAAGAAAGATGTGCGGTTGAGGAAGTGTATTTTCCAATACAGACAGAGAACATCCTATTAGTTAAAAAAGACTGAAACCAATTCAGAACGGTACCCTGAAAGCCTAAAAGATTTTCCAGATGGGAGATAAGAATAGAATGATCAACCATGTCAAATGCTGAGCTGAGGTCTAAAAGGACCAGAGCAACAGCACTCCCATTATCTGTAGCCAGCATAATGTCATTAATAACTTTCAGTAAAGCAGATTCAGTACTGTATAGTTTTCTAAATCCAGACTGAAAAGTATCATATAATGAATTAGAATCCAGAAAAGAGTGTAGTTGAGTGAATACAACCTTTTCCAAGATTTTTGAGATAAAAGGGAGATTAGAAATTGGTCTAAAATTACCCAAGTCAGACACATCAAGATTTGGTTTCTTCAAAAGAGGAGTAACGGAAGCATGTTTTAGGCAGTCAGGGACCGTGCCAGTGCTCAGACACATATTGATAAAAAACACAAGATCAGGCCCTATAGTATCAACAATTTGCTTAAAAAAGTGTGATGGAATACTGTCATATATGTGTGTGTGTGTGGGGGGGGGGGGTGTATATACACTATATTGCCAAAAGTATTGGGTCGCCTCATTCTAATGAACAGGTTTGACTACTTTAGTAATTTATATGAGTACAAATCTTAATGTTAAAGCATATAATGATATTCTAGGAAATTGTGTGCTTCTAATATTATAGCAACAGTTTGGACATGCCCCTTTTCTATTCTAACATGACAATGCCTCTGTGTATAAGGCAAGGTTCAAAAAGAAAATGATTGATTCAGTCAGTGTGGAAGAATTTGACTGGTCTGCATAAAACCTAGTCCTAATCCCAGTTTAACACCTCTGGTGTGACTGTAAATGCAGACCTTGAGCCAAAAACTCATCACCAAACACCAATGACTTGTACATATGGGTACAGTCATTTTAGACACTTCCAAAACTGTTGCAACAGAGATGGAAATACAATTTTTAAATACATGAATTATGTTCAATTCAATTCACGTTTATTTGTATAGCGCTTTTTACGATACAATCGTTGCAAAGCGCTTTACAGGAAATTAAGTTTCTACAATATATTTATACATTGTAGAAACTTAATATATTAACTTATGGCAAAATTTGTTAATTCTGCATGTTGTTGGTGGATCAGAGGTTGGCCTCCATCAGAGGTCCTCCGAGGGGTCGGCATCATCTCTTCTCAGGTGTTTGGTCATCTCAGATCATTTAAGGGCTGGATCCAGACTGAAGCTTGTGTAACTCCTAGTTACCACGGGATGTTAATCCCGTGGAAGAAACAGAGAAACAAAGAGACATAATTAGCGTAGCTGTTGTTCCATTCAAGCAAAAATTATTTGTTCAACCCAAGCTAAAGAATAATAATGTGCATTTTGATCAGATATAACTGTAGTACACGATTTATGAGATGCATTATATGAATGCATTATGTGAATGCTTGGCTAAAGAGATGTGTCTTTAATCTAGATTTAAACAGAGAGAGTGTGTCTGAACCCCGAACGTTATCAGGAAGGCTATTCCAGAGTTTGGGAGCCAAATATGAAAAAGCTTTACCTCCTTTAGTGGACTTTGCTATTCTAGGTACTACCAAGAGTCCAGAGTTTTGCGACCTTAGGGAGCGTGATGGATTGTAGCGAGATAGAAGACTAGTTAGGTACGCAGGAGCTAAACCATTTAGGGCCTTATAGGTAAGTAATAATATTTTGTAACTGATACGGTACTTAATAGGTAGCCAGTGCAGAGACTGTAAAATTGGGGTAATATGATCATATTTTCTTGACCTGGTAAGGACTCTAGCCGCTGCATTTTGGACTACTTGTAGCTTGTTTATTGAAGATGCAGGACAACCACCTAGCAGTGCATTACAATAGTCCAGTCTAGAGGTCATGAATGCATGAACTAGCTTTTCTGCATCAGAAACAGGTAACATGTTCCTTAGCTTGGCAATGTTTCTAAGATGGAAGAATGCTGTTTTTGTAACATTGGAAATATGTTTTTCAAAAGACAAGTTGCTGTCTAATATAACACCCAGATTTTTGACTGTAGAGGAAGTAACAGGACATCCGTCTAGTTGCAAATTGTAATCCAAGAGATTCTGTGTACTGTTATTTGGTCCAATAAGTAATATCTCTGTCTTATCTGAATTTAATAGGAGAAAATTATTGGTCATCCAATCTTTTACATTTTTAACACACTCAGTTAACTTAGATAATTTAGAAGTTTCGTCTGGTCTTGTTGAGATATATAGTTGAGTATCATCAGCATAACAATGGAAACTAATCCCGTATTTTCTAACAATATTACCAAGGGGCAGCATGTATATTGAAAACAGCAGAGGACCTAGGACAGATCCTTGTGGTACTCCATACTTTACTGGTGATAATTGAGATGACTCCCCGTTTAAATAAACAAAGTGATAGCGATCGGACAGGTAGGATCTAAACCATCTTAAAGCCTGCCCTTGAATACCTGTATAGTTTTGTAATCGATCTACGAGTATTTCATGATCTATAGTGTCGAACGCAGCACTAAGATCAAGTAAAACTAGCAATGAGATGCAGCCTTGGTCTGATGCAAGAAGCAAGTCATTTGTAATTTTAACAAGTGCAGTTTCTGTGCTATGGCGGGGCCTGAAACCTGACTGAAATTCTTCACAGAGATCATTTTTTTGCAAGAATGAGCACAATTGAGCAGACACAACTTTTTCTAAAATTTTAGACATAAACGGAAGATTTGAGATGGGTCTGTAATTTGCCAAATCACTAGGATCTAGTTGTGGCTTCTTAATAAGAGGCTTAATAACTGCCAGCTTGAATGGTTTAGGGACGTGACCTAAAGATAACGATGAGTTAATAATATTGAGAAGCGGTTCTTCTGCTACAGGTAACTCTTTCAGTAATTTAGTAGGTACAGGATCTAATAGACATGTTGTTGGTTTAGATGTGTTGATAAGTTTATTTAGCTCTTCCTGTCCTATAGTTGAAAAGCACTGCAGTTTTTCTTTGGGTGCGGTGAATGAGGCTGAAGTACTAGACGCCGTAGAATCTACATTAGTTATTGTATTTCTGATGTTATCTATTTTATCAGTGAAGAAATTCATAAAGTCATTACTATTAAACTGTGAGGGAATATTTAGATCGGGTGACGTATGGTTATTTGTTAGTCTAGCCACTGTGCTAAATAAAAACCTTGGATTATTTTGGTTATTATCTATGAGTTTGCGGATATGCTCGGTCCTGGCAGCTTTTAGAGCATGTCTATAGCTGGACATACTGTTTTTCCACGCAATTCTAAAAACTTCCAAGTTAGTTTTTCTCCATTTGCGCTCAAGATTACGAGTTTCTTTCTTGAGAGAATGGGTATAACTGTTGTACCATGGCGCAGCACGTTTTCCTCTAACCTTTTTTAATTTGATGGGAGCAACAGTTTCTAACGTATTAGAGAGGATAGTGCCCATGTTGCTAGTCATTTTGTCAAGTTCATTTGTATTTATGGGTACACAGAGCAGCTGAGATAAATCAGGCAGGTTATTTGTGAATCTGTCTTTAGTGGCTGGAACAATAGTTCTGCCCGGACGATAACGTGGGGCCCTACAGTTAATATCAGTAATATGCAGCATGCACGATACAAGGAAATGGTCAGTAACATCATCACTTTGAGGTACGATATCTATATCAGTAAGATCAATTCCATGCGATATAATTAAATCTAGCGTGTGATTATAACGATGAGTGGGCCCGGTGACGTTTTGCTTGACTCCAAAAGAGTTTATTAGGTCGGTAAACGCAAGTCCTAATGCATCATTTGGATTATCAACATGAATGTTAAAATCTCCAACAATTAGCGCTTTATCAGCATTAACCAATAGGTCTGAGAGGAAATCTGCAAATTCTTTTAGGAAATCTGTATATGGCCCTGGCGGTCTATACACAGTAGCCAGAGCAAGAGATAAGACAGATTTCTTTTGCATATCTGACAGTGTAACATTAAGCATAAGTATTTCGAATGAGTTAAACCTGTATCCTGTTTTCTGAGTAACATTGAGAATATCACTATATATTGTTGCGACACCGCCGCCACGACCAGTCTGACGGGGCTCATGCTTATAACAGTAGCTTGGTGGAGTAGACTCATTTAGACCAATATAATCATTTGGTTTAAGCCAGGTTTCAGTCAAACAGAGTACATCAAAACTATTATCTGTGATCATTTCATTTACAATTACTGCTTTAGGTGTGAGTGATCTAATGTTTAGGAGCCCAAGCTTTAAAAATAGTTTTTGTTCATTTATTTTGCATTTTTCTGGTTTAATCACAATCAGATTTTTTCTAGATCCTGTGTTAAATTTATATTTTGACCTCACTATTCGGGGAACAGACACAGTCTGTATAGATTGAACAACGCAATTACTTCTATCATTTAAGTGGGTAGAACAAAAGTCATCATAGCAGTTATTTGAGAATTGGCTTACTAGTCAGATGGAGCGTAGCGTCTTGGAGATGTTGTCCGACAGGAGTTCCGCTCCGACTCTGCTGGGGTGCAGGCCATCAGCACAGAAAAGCCTAGGACGCTCCCAGAAAAGATTCCAATTATTAACAAAGAGCAGTTTCTGTTCTTTACACCATGACAATAACCATTCGTTTAAAGCAAACAGTCTACTGAACCTTTCGTGTCCTCGTCGGTACGTGGGAAGCGGTCCTGAAACGATGATCGTCGTCGCGGGCGAAGTGCTGCGTACCGTCTCGATCAGGCTCCTGAAGTCCCTCTTCACATCCAAAGCAGTATCTACAGCCCTCACATTCTTACTGTCCTCAACTAAAGTTTGGATGCGTTTCTCTAGTTCTAAAACCTTCTCTGTCAGCCTAACTATTTCCCTGCATTTATCACATGTGAATCCCTCATAGCCGACAGAGATAGATAAACTGTACATGTGGCAAACTGTGCAAATAACAATAGCAGGAGAAGAAGCCATTACTCACCGTGATTGATGAATGATACCAACTTAACTTACCACTTACCACTCCACTTACCACTTACCACTGTTGTTTGATGAACTCGTGAAAAACGGAGCGAGAGAGAAATGAAAACGGAGCGAGAAAAAAGAAAACAATAATAGGCGCGAATAGCAACGCGAATGGAACCGCGAGTGACAAGCTAACCAGCTAACGAATGCTAACGCGCTGCACTCGCGGTTTTAGAAGCGAGCGATCAAATTAGTTTGATAGATAATACCAGAAATATGGTGGGAATTAAGTTATATATTATCACTTTAAACAACAGAGTGAAAGTAAGATTCACTTACTTTCTACTTTCTGGTGACCGATTAGTCACCAGAAGAGAAGGACGGCAGCTCGCGTAAGTTTTGTAATACTTTTTCGCAGTTCTGTTGTTTAAATTATTTACTTGCTGCTAGGAAGGAATACTTCGTTTCCTACCTATTTCTATTGTGCATTTTCGTTGAGGTTTATATTTTTGATTGCACTTGCCGGCAATTAGAATAATTTGCACCTCAGCTAAGAACGAGCCTGTGTGATTGTGCGAAGTGTTTAGTTTCGTATACAGCAATTAGCAGTCCTTTAAGGTTATTGGCTGTGCTGAGCAGAAGCCGGCCTCAGCGACTGTTAAGTATTTAAACTGCTTGGTGGATGTTATAATTTGGGAAAGCCGAGAAGGACGGCAGCTCGCGTAAGTTTTGTAATACTTTTTCGCAGTTCTGTTGTTTAAATTATTTACTTGCTGCTAGGAAGGAATACTTCGTTTCCTACCTATTTCTATTGTGCATTTTCGTTGAGGTTTATATTTTTGATTGCACTTGCCGGCAATTAGAATAATTTGCACCTCAGCTAAGAACGAGCCTGTGTGATTGTGCAAAGTGTTTAGTTTCGTATACAGCAATTAGCAGTCCTTTAAGGTTATTGGCTGTGCTGAGCAGAAGCCGGCCTCAGCTGTTTTCACTCTAGTCTCCTAGACCGTATTTATTTGATGTTGGAGCGCTGACGCGGAAGCGTCTGCGGAAGCATTCAGCCATCGTGCTCAGCCTCCTCGTGTGAAGACTAACGAGTGTAAAGACAGACGACTTTTCCTGCGCGACTTCAACCGAGCAACGACACCGAGCACACACTTAAGTATCATTTCTATCTTCCCTCACACACTCTCCTTCCCTATCCTCTATCCCTCCACCTCTATCATGTGTTTCGAAACCATTCCGGTTCTCTCCCAACCACGCTCTAAAAACACACGCAGATGGCAACGTAATCCTGCTAACCTGCACCCAATCGCTACATCTTCTACTACACCTCTTTCTTTCTCTGTGGGTC
Source organism: Schizothorax lantsangensis (assembly GCA_027422415.1). Taxonomy (NCBI): domain Eukaryota; kingdom Metazoa; phylum Chordata; class Actinopteri; order Cypriniformes; family Cyprinidae; genus Schizothorax; species Schizothorax lantsangensis. The sequence continues at coordinate 63,210 of JAPDDO010000055.1, read as the reverse complement.
TTTGGAATTGCCAGTCAGCTGTCAACAAAGCTGACTTCATTTCTGCTTTTTCCTTACAATCCACTCTCAGCATCTTGGGCTTGACTGAGACCTGGATTCGTCCAGAAGACTCCGCTACCCCGGCTGCTCTCTCTCACAATTTCTCTTTCTCTCACACCCCAAGGCAAGTTGGCTGGGGTGGGGGCACTGGTCTGCTCATTTCAAACAATTGGAAATACTCAACCCACTCTCCCCTAGGCAATCACAACTCATTTGAATCTCATGCGATTACTGTAACGGCTCCTATAAAACTCCAGATAGTAATAATCTACCGTCCCCCTGGCCAAATTCTAGCCACCTTCCTAGAGGAGCTGGACGGCCTGCTGTCCTCTTTCATGGAGGATGGCACTCCACTCTTAGTCTTTGGCGATTTCAACATTCACCTAGACAGGCCTTATGCTACAGACTCCATTCACTCCTAGCTTCATTTGATCTCAAACGCCTTACCACTACTAGCACGCACAAATCAGGCAACCAACTTGATTTAATTTACACACGCAACTGTACTACAGATAACATTCTGGTACAACCACTACATACCTCTGACCATTTCTTCATTACATTTACCTTACATTTTACTACCCAGGTGCCACCAGCTCCCTTACCGGTTACTTTCAGACATAACCTAGGCTCTCTTTTCCCCACCCTTCTTTCCTCTGTAGTATCCTCCTCTCTTCCCTCACCTACCCATTTCACATCTCTGGATGTGAATGCAGCTACTGACACTTTATGCTCTACCTTAACCTCTTGTCTAGACGACATTTGTCCCCTCTCCTCCAGGCCAGCACGGGCTGCCCCTTCTAACCCCTGGTTATCCGATGTTCTTCGTGAGCATCGGACCAAACTCAGAGCGGCAGAGAGAAAATAGCGCAAATCAAACGATCCGTCGGACCTGACTAGGTATCAGTCTTTGCTTTCGTCTTTCTCTACTGAAGTCCACACTGCCAAATCCTCACACTTCCACAACAAGATCAACAGCGCTCCAGACATGCGTGATCTCTTCAGAACATTTAATTCTCTCATCTGTCCCCCTCCATCACCGGCCACCACTTCTATAACAGCTGACGACTTTGCCACTTTTTTCACCGACAAAACTAGAACAATCGGTAACCAGTTCTCAACTCCACACACACAGGACCTCCAACCAACCACATCCACTGCTCAAACTCCCATCTTCTCCTTCTGTCCCCTCACCGAGGCGGAAGTATCCAAACTTCTCCTCTCCAGCCATCCTACAACATGTCCTCTTGACCCAATCCCCTCTCACCTTCTCCAAGCAATCTCTCCCACACTCGTACCGGCACTCACACACATTATCAACACATCTCTCCGCACTGGCATCTTCCCCACAGCGTTCAAGCAGGCCCGGGTAACCCCACTGCTCAGAAAACCTACATTAAACACTTCTCTTTTAGAAAACTACAGACCTGTCTCTCTCCTTCCTTTCGTAGCGAAAACACTCGAACGAGTTGTCTTCAACCAGCTCTCACTATTTCTTTCACAGTACAACAAACTGGATGCTAAACAGTCAGGTTTCAGGAGTGGCCATTCAACAGAGACTGCGCTACTCTCAGTCACTGAAGCCCTGCGAGTCGCAAAGGCCGATTCCAAATCATCAGTCCTCATTCTGCTCGATCTTTCTGCTGCTTTTGACACTGTCAATCATCAGATCCTCCTGTCCACCCTCTCATCGCTGGGCATCACTGGGATTCCACTTCGCTGGTTTGAATCCTATCTCACCGGTAGGTCCTTCAGGGTGGCCTGGGGTGGGGAGGTATCCAAAGCACATCAACTGGTCACTGGGGTTCCTCAGGGATCAGTTCTTGGACCCCTCCTCTTCTCCACATACACTACATCACTGGGACCCATCATACAGGCACATGGCTTCTCCTACCATTGCTACGCCGATGACACACAGCTCTATCTCTCTTTTCAACCAGATGATCCAACGGTAGCTGCACGGATCTCAGGCTGCCTGGCGGACATCTCGGCATGGATGAAAGAACATCACCTACAGCTCAACCTGGCCAAGATTGAGCTTCTTGTCGTCCCTGCCACTCCGACCCTACAGCATGACTTCTCGATTCAATTAGGCACATCAATAATTACCCCATCAACTTCGGTCAGAAATCTTGGTGTAATCTTTGATGACCAGCTGACCTTCAAAGAGCACATTGCAAAGACTGCTAGATCTTGCAGGTTTGCGCTACACAACATCAGAAAAATCAGGCCCTTCCTGACAGAGCATGCTGCGCAACTTCTTGTCCAGGCCCTTGTCGTTTCTAGGCTGGACTACTGCAATGCTCTTCTGGCTGGTCTTCCATCAAATGCAATCAAACCTCTACAAATGATTCAGAATGCAGCGGCACGACTGGTCTTCAATGAGCCCAAAAGAACCCATGTTACACCTCTCATCATCTCACTACACTGGCTACCAGTGGCAGCTCGCATCAAGTTCAAGACACTGATGCTTGCATACAGAACGACCACAGGCTCAGCACCCTCCTACTTCCACTCACTATTACAAATCTACATCCCCTCCAGAAGTCTGAGATCTGCTAGTGAGCGACGCCTTGTGGTACCATCACAGAGAGGCTCAAAATCACTCTCCAGAACATTCTCATTCACCATTCCTGGATGGTGGAATAATCTTCCCACCCCTATCCGGAATGCTGGATCCCTGTCAATCTTCAAGCAACAACTGAAAACTCATCTCTTTCGGCACTACTTGACTTCATCCTAAACTTGTTCACAAAAAAAAAAAAAAAAAAAAAAAAAAAAAAAAAATACCTTTCCCTTTATCTTTCTCTCCTTCCCTTGCTAGCTTGTACTTATTTGAACAATGACTGAGACTTGGTGTTACGAGCACTTCCTCTGTCTGATTGCCTCTTCAAGATGAATCGCTTTATGTACTCCCCAATTGTAAGTCGCTTTGGATAAAAGCGTCTGCCAAATGACTAAATGTAAATGTAAGGTAAAGATTCAATAAAAAAGCAGAGCTACAATCACAAACCACACAGCAGCACAACAGACAGAAACAGACCGAAGCAATCGAACTGTGCAATCGAGTGTTAAAATACTCCATCATTCTCTTCACTCATGGAGATCTGCTTGAAGGAGAGTCTGTAGAGAAACTCATTGAGGAGAACTGCAGATTAAGAGATCTAGTTCAGAAGTGTGGAGGCAGATATCACATCTTCAGCAATAAAGATCTGAATAACAGAGAACAGGTGAATGATCTCCTGCAGAAGATTGACTCAATGATAGAGCAGAATGGAGGAGGACACTACAACAATCAGATGTTTGAAGATGCTCTGAGATTCAGACGAGAGGAAGAAGAGCAGAGACAGAGAGAGGAAGAGCAGAGAAAACAACAAGAGGAGAAACAAATACAAGAGGCAATTGAGAGGGCAATAAAAGAGACATACCAGAAAATCAGAGCAGAGTGTGAAGCTAAAAGATCTGAACAAGAAAGACTCGAAGCAAAGTTACAGAGAGAGGAAGAGGTGAGAAAACAACTGGAGAAACAAAGACAAGACGAGATTGAGAGAGTGAGAAAAGAGACAGAGGAGAGAGTCAGAGCTGAGATAAAGTCTAAATCAGAGAGAGAAACAACGAAACAGAATGGATTTTTACATTTTTTCTCCAAGTACAAGAGTCATTTTTAAATGGCAGCTTTTGTTGTTTGTGGAATCGTTATTGGAGCTTTGGTTTTAACTGTTGTTGGAGCAGCAGCTGGAGCTGGTGTTGGAGCTGTTAGTAGTAAAGGAGCTACTGTTAAAGGTACTAATGCTAGAGTTCCTCTTTCAGCTTCTGTTGGTGCAGCTGCTGCTACTGGAGCTGCTATTGGCGCTGCTGCTGCTGGAGCTGCTATTGGAGCTGCTGCTTCTGGAGCTGCTACTACTGGAGCTGTTGCTACTGGAGCTGCTGCTACTGGAGTTCCTCTTTCAGCTTCTGTTGGTGCAGCTGCTTCTACTGGAGCTGCTATTGGAGCTGCTGCTTTTGGAGCTGCTTCTACTGGAGCTTCTATTGGAGCTGCTGCTACTGGTGCTCTTATTGGAGCTGGTATTGGAGCTGTTGCTGGAGTTGTTGCTGGAGGTGTTGCTGGAGCTGTTGCTGGAGTTGCTGCCAGTAACGATACCAGATGAGCTGTCACTCTAGTCTTTACTCAGAACTTGTGTAATGAATGATTTTATAGATCCACATAAATGTATGGGGATAAAAATCCAAATATTATGATTTGAATTTTCCTTTAGTTTACTTTCTATTTTGTTGAAACTGCTCAACAGACTTTGATTTTTGATTGCGATACAAAAATCACTGATTTTAACTGACCAGCCTTTCTGAAAAGTGTCTTATGTGTTTTATCTGAGAGGTGACTGAGGGTCTGGTCCATATTCTGAGGGCTGTAACAGTCTTTTACTCCTTCAACCTGACATTCAGAGATGGATCTCTGTTGCTCCTTCTTGATGAGGTTTCTTTGTTTTCCTCTATATTATTACTTAAAGGGGTCATATGACGTTGCTAAAAAGAACAATATTTGGTGTAATGCAATGTGTTTATGTGGTTTAAAGTTCAAAAAACACATTATTTTCCACAGTGTACATTATTGTTACTCCTCTATGCCCCGCCTTTCTGAAACGCACCAATTTTCACAAAGCTCATCGTTCTGAGAACCGAGGCGTGCTCTGATTGGCCAGCTATCCAGTGCATTGTGATTGGCCGAATACCTCAAGCGTGTGACGGAAATGTTACGCCCCTCACCGTATTGTGATGCCGTTTCCTAATGCCGACAACACTAAAACAATAAAACTCATTACAAACGAAGCATTTGTTGCATCCAGTGGGGACATAATTACTGATTATAATGACTTACTGTATTTTATAAACATTACCATGTCTGCATTTGTGATCGGAGAAACGACAAACAACAAACAACAAGCACTACTCTACACTGCTCAAAACTTACGTTTGAATCGTCAGTAGCAGAAACGTACTTACAGGCTGTGAGTCAGAAGTGCCAGACTGTTCTTGCAAAGTTGGAATTGCTCCACTTTATAGAAACAGTCTTTGTGCAGCAAGCATTGTAGGCTACTCTCCTGCCAGGTTCAGGAAACAGTCCTCCATAAAATGTGCTGCACACACTCTAATATTTGCGTTGTACTGCTCTGGTGTTGTAAACAGTGTTGTAAATACAACTGAACCACTGATTTCTAGTTGTGTCCTCTTTTTGAAGCCCAAACAAAGAACTTTCTCTTTCACAATGAAACACAGCATCTCCAGGACATGGCGCCGGCAACAGCAACAACACTACAGAGAGAATAATAGTCAAGTCAAGTCAAGTCACCTTTATTTATATAGCGCTTTTAACAATACAGATTGTGTCAAAGCACTTAACAGTATCAAGTTGGAGGATAGAGTGTCAGTAATGTATAATAATAAGATTAAACACTCAATTTTCAGTTAAAGGCATTTCATTATTGAATTCAGAGATGTCATTGTCTAGCTCAGTATAGTTTAAATAGTATCTGTGAAATCCAATTGACGATAATCGCTAGAAATTAAGTGTCCCCAACTGAGCAAGCCAGAGGCGACAGCGGCAAGGAACCAAAACTCCCTCTGAGACAGAATGGAGAAAAAAACCTTGGGAGAAACCAGGCTCAGTCGGGGGGCCAGTTCTCCTCTGGCCAGGATATTATTGTTTATTTATTGTTTTAATTAAGACTTTAAATGTTTTATATTTCTATTTTAATATTGTTGCAATTTCTAACAATAATAGTATTATGTAGTTAGGTATTTTATTGTATTTTTAGTTATTTGTTTTATTTTTAGTTTTATTGTATTTTAAGTCGAGGTCTTCACTGGGATTATGTCCCCGGGGCTCATCCAGGGGTCCGGCCTCCGCCGACAATCTGGGCCGCAGACATCATCTCCCGGCGCCAATCCACCATCTGATCCAGACACGGACTGAGAAACAGAATAAGAAAGAAACAGACTAATATTAGCGTAGATGTCAATATTTTTATGATGTAACAAGTACATCATGTGTTATGGGGAGTGTTCCCGGTTCCGGTTGATCTAATTAATGCAGCCTAACAATCCTTTAACGGATTTGAATAATAGAAGTGTATTAGTGTGTTATGTGTACGCCAGGTTAAAGAGATGGGTCTTTAATCTAGATTTAAACTGACAGAGTGTGTCTGCCTCCCGAACAGTGTTTGGTAGATTGTTCCAGAGTTTGGGAGCTAAATAGGAAAAAGATCTGCCGCCCGCAGTTGATTTTGATATTCTAGGTATTATCAAATGGCCAGAGTTTTGAGAACGCAGCGGACGAGAAGGACTATAATGCGATAAGAGCTCGCTCAAGTACTGAGGAGCTAAACCATTCAGGGCTTTATAAGTAATTAACAAGATTTTAAAATCTATACGATGTTTAGTAGGGAGCCAGTGCAGTGTTGACAGAACCGGGCTAATAGTTCTGCCTTCTTTCACTGCGTATACATTTGGGGGGTGTTTTGCAAATCTCCCCACACCGTGATGTAGACATGTGGGGCATGTTTAAATGAGCCATTTTAGGAGGGCGTGGCAGAGTCTTAACTTTTATAAAGAATATCTCTTTGGTTTTGAGACTTTAGTCTTTGCAACTTCAGGGATCTTATCTATGCACAATCAGCAGATATCACGTAAGAAGAGCAGAGAAAACAACAAGAGAAGAAACAAATACAAGCGAAGATTGAGAGAGTGAAGAAAGAGACAGAGGAGAGAGTCAGAGCAGAGTATGAAGCTGAAGGATCTGAACTAGAAAGACTTAGAGCAGAGAGACAGAGAGAAGAAGAGGAGAGAGAACAACAAGAGGAGAAGGTTGAAAAAAGAGGGCGGATTTATGCAGTTTTTTTATAAGTGTCAGTGCTATTTTTATTTTGCAGCTGTTGTAGCTGGTATTGTTGGTGGAGTTCTTGCTAAATCTGTTATCAGTGCTGCTGTTGGAGCTGTTGTTGGTGGAGCTGCTGGTGGAGCTGTTGCTGGAGTTACTGGTGCAGCTCTTGGTGGATTTTCTGGTGGCACTGCTGTTGGAGCGGCTGCTGGATCTGTAGGTTGAGCTGTTGTTGGTGGAGTTACTAAAACTCTTGCTGGAGTTTGTGATGGAGCTGTTAGTGGAGCACTTGTCTCTCTCTGTCTCTCTCAAAATGGCCATATTTGAGAAAAAAATTCAAGTTTGCATTACTGGATATAGCTGTCGGTCATTTAACATTTCTGTCGTAAAACATTTGACTAATATTAAATGATCTGCAGCTTCATCTTACCTCGCTCTCTTTCAACGTTAAACTAATGCTTTGCGCTCTAGTTCTGAACAATCTACCAAACACTGTTCGGGAGGCAGACACACTCTGTCAGTTTAAATCTAGATTAAAGACCCATCTCTTTAACCTGACATACACCTAACACACTACTACACTTCTATTATTCAAATCCGTTAAAGGATTGTTAGGCTGCATTAATTAAATCAACCGGAAACGGGAACACTTCCCATAACACACGATGTACTCGTTACATCGTAAGAAGATTGGCATCTACGCTAATAGTTGTTTCTTTCTTATTCTGTTTCTCAGTCCGTGTCCGGATCAGATGGTAGATCGGCGCCGGGAGATGATGTCTGCGGCCCTGATCGTCAGCGATGAGCCCCAGAGACATATCCCCAGTGAAGACCTTGACTAAAATACAATAAAACTAAAAATAAAACAAATAATTAAAAAATTAATAATAAAATACCTAACTACATAATACTATTATTGTTAGAAATTGCAACAATATAAAAATAGAAATATAATACATTTATACATTTAAAAATTTAATTAAAACAATAAGTAAACAATGAATAAACAATAATATCCTGGCCAGAGGAGAACTGGCCCCCCGACTGAGCCTGGTTTCTCCCGAGGTTTTTTTCTCCATTCTGTCTCAGAGGGAGTTTTGGTTCCTTGCCGCTGTCGCCTCTGGCTTGCTCAGTTGGGGACACTTAATTCCTAGCGATTATCGTAAATTTGATTTCACAGATACTATTTAAACTAAACTTAGCTAGACAATGACATCTCCGAATTCAATAATGAAATGCCCTTAACTGAAAATTGAGTGTTTAATCCTATTATTATACATTACTGACACTCTATCCTCCAACTTGATACTGTTAAGTGCTTTGACACAATCTGTATTGTTAAAAGCGCTATATAAATAAAGGTGACTTGACTTGACTTCTGTGAATGGTAAACCCCGCCTACTTTGATCTGATTGGCCATTTCAGTCATTTTGACATTGACGAGCGCTATTAGACTGCTGAGGATTTGATCTGAAGCGCCTAGTATGTGTAGCGGTCACGCGCACATCCAAAGACTAGCACAAGTTAATTCTCACACTTTAATAGTATTTATAGCTCCTAACAGGCTGTGTGACTATGAGAAGTTATTACATCAAAATGTACGTCAGTATACAGTTTTCCCTATTGCTCGTGTGCCGGCAATCATCCCTCTGCATGCCACTGTTGGCACACGTGCCGTAGGTTGCCGACCCCTGCCATAGAGGAACCATTTTTGGTTCCACAAAGAACCATTCAGTCAAAGGTTCTTTAAAGATCCATCTCTTCCTAACCTTTTTATAATCTGAAGAACCTTCTTTCGCCACAAAGAACCTTTTGTGAAACAGAAAGGTTCTTGAGATGTTAAAGGTTCTTTATGGAACCATTTAGACAAAAAGGTTCTTCTATGGCATCGTGAAGCACCTTTATTTTTAAGAGTGTAGTGACTTCCTCATTCCTTTAGATACTTTTTTTCAAAAGCCTAGCAACAGAATCAATTTCTTGGCCAAACCTAATCTATATTCCAAGACTCTCCCATGACGTCATAAAGGCGAGTTCACTGATCTACAGTATATAAATATAGATCAGTGAACTCATCTAGCAACATTAAGTGACCAGTTTTAGCTACTTTCAATTGAAAGTCAAGTCAAGTCACCTTTATTTATATAGCGCTTTTAACAATACAAATTGTGTCAAAGCAATTGGCAACACTGGTCAGTGTTTTTTGTCCTTTGTATTTTAATGGTTTACCGGTGCATTGCAAAAAAAATGTAATTACTACTTTAATTTCTGCAGTTAGAGCATTGACTTGTTGAGTGGAAGAAGTTATTACATTTCTTGCTTTGTCAGTTACAAAAAAAAAATACTTTTTGATCTTGACAATCTAGTTTATATCGTTTTATCAACTCCATATCATCATATAACTCCAATATGTCATATCTTCGTTGGAAAGTGTTTGTCTCCTCCTCTTTGCTGCCATCTATCATCCTAACTAGGTTAGGAGACCTCTTCAGCTCTCTTAAATAATTTAGCAGCTTAGACCTAGTCTTAACACTTAGGAACCTTTATGAATCACTCTTATTTTAAAGTCTAGGAATAAGAGTAAAATTACGTCATTCTTAGAATTTTGACACACTTAGGACAAAAATTTTATAATACATACAGCCCCTGGTGTTTATTTGAACAAATGGAATCGGGTGCAGAGAAATGGAGAGTCAAGCAGGTGAGCGTCAAATTTACTTGAGATAAAGTCCACTTGGCTTGGTGAGCTAATCAGCTCTAAACTTCTTTCCATAGGTGTCCTGGTACCGGTTGACAGCAGATGAAGGTCAGGAACGGCAGGTAAATATTCCACAGATTGCGAGTCAGGTAAGTCTAAGGGAATGACTTTAAGACCAGTACAGCGAACCAGTGTTGCCAGGGTCGCGGTTTTCCCACATAATTGGGCTATTTTGAAAATACAGTCGCGGGAAAAATTACAGAGCCGTGGGTTACGGTTTTTTGGGCTACTTTTATAATGTACTGCGGCCGCCCAAAGTGTATATAGACAAATAAAAAAGAAAATAGATACTTTTACTAATGTGTAGTACACTTGGAATGTAAACCTGGCAACTTAAGAACATGAGTTTCAGCCAGAACATACATGTTAAGGCTTTTACACAGCAGAAATAAACATGAAAACAGCCACTATAGATTATATAAGATAATAAACACACGATTACCATAGGATATGGTTTGTATGTGATTTTCTTGGGATTAATGTGTACATCTGAAATGCTCATTTGTGCAGCGAAATAAAACAACAGCAAACGACCAAATTCCACATGTGATTGCAAAAGGAAGTTATTACAAACACTCGATGGTGGTTTAAAGTGAGTTCTGAGTAAAAGTGTACTATTAATCTCATAAATTGTCTTATGTAGCATGATGCTAATATTAGCTCTAATGCACCTGCAGAACAGGTCAAATTCTTCTTCATAATGCATTTTGTCATAATACTTCACGTAAGGTCGCAAGAAATGTTTTGTTGTATTTTTTTAGAAATACTTTTGATAATAGTTGGGTAAATGTGTACTGGGATTGAAGCGATGTGGCTTGGTAAACATTATTGCCAGTTTAAATGCTGATAATGGCTGAATAAAAACAAAAGAATAATAAGTATTATGTCTCATACCTGGCGGAGATGTGAAAAGTTCTGTTTCCTTAAACTAGTTTGTCATGCATTTCTTATTTCAACAGATTTACAGATAAATCCTTGTATTTTAAATTTGCGATTAATCATGATTAATCAAAGTCCATGACTGTGATTAACGGGATTACATTTTTTTATCGATTGACAGCACTAATAAAAAGTTTTGTTTTTTTTCCTGCAGAATACATACCTTTACTTTTACTCTTCATACGAAGTGAAGTCGTTTAATATGTGTCCGCTGCAGCGCGACAATTGAAGATATTAGAAGACATGTTTGTCGTAAGAGTTTTATAGTAACATCAACATGATGATGATGAATTACTAAGTAAATGTAATTAACATCAAAATAAATTCACAAGATCAAGTATATTGTTTGCACATGTTTATTTACATTAAAGGCAAAATAACTGAAATAATAAGAGCACAAGTATAGATCTGGAACTTCTTTTAAGTCTGTCTAAATATCATGTAGTAATTGCAATGTCTTCTGGTCCATATCCTTTCCTTAGGAAGGTGTACTAGACACTGATTAATGTAACATAAAAATACTATACATATTTATATATTTTGCTATTGTATTGTGGAGTGACACTTTCATAAACTTTTCTATACTCATCTGATTATATAATGGTAAATATTACAATATCATAGCACAACAACAGTGATCAGCAATAATGATAAGGTAATACTCAGAATAAAAATAATAAGGTCATATAGATCATAACAGAGGTAAGAAGTGGATTATCGTTCACCTGAAATGTTTGTCTTTTCATCCTGAAATGCGAGGCAAATGTTGGATCACAATAGGGCTTTTCACACTGCGCTTAACCCCGGGTTATCGTCGTTCTAAACACCGCTTTTAACCCTGGGTAAAGACACGTTTCACACCTGTAATTTGAAAGTGGTGTTAGCACCGCATTTTACCCGGGGTTATGAAACCCTGCTCCGGAGCAGGGTTAGCATCGCATTTGTGGTGTTATCCCCGCATTGCGGTGCTAAGTTTGTTCAGTGTGAAACGAGCGGTGTTTGCTTGTTGCTGCTGGACTCTTGGCAACAGACAGCCAATCAGAAATGAGGCTCATGTCACGTCAGTAACAGGACACGCGCGTCGTGTAAACTGCAGCCGGTGAGAAGAAATATCAAAAGGCGGAAAGCGTGTGAACTGGAGTGAATGGGAGACGGTATTATTCTTCCGCTACTGTACAAGTAAACACTAACGAAAGTCTCTCCACACTTAAAATAAATTCAAAGAAATATTCACATACTTTGCTCCTTGTTTTCTTTCTTTTGTACTTTTGTCTTTGTTTTCTTGGCTTTATGCGTCTCATGAGGCCGTTCACATGTCGCGCCTAAAACACGTTTAAAACGCTAAGCGCGGCGCTTTCTCCTTCTTTCCAAAGCGCTCTGTAGCTTGCGCTCCCATGGTGTCTGCCGTTGCTAAGCAACTATGACCTGCGCTCTTCATGAAGACGCAGAAGTTTCAGCAAAGGATAAATGGATTTCCAGCACTAAATCACTTGCAGTAGATCTGCTACTAAATTTATTTAAAAATGGCTATCCCTGCCTGTACAGCTATGATCAGCTGTTCCTCAATCTTCGCTGATCTAAAGACATAAGCGGAGACATGTTTTTAATAACTGGCAAGACGCGGGAAAAGCTGTGTAAACAGATTGCCTGCTGTTCCTCCAATCAGTGACAGTGACACCGCAAATATGCAAATAAGAACGTTAACCCGGGGTTTAGGAATGTACAGTGTGAAACGACTGTTAATGAATACCCAGGGTTAACAGTTAACCCCAGGTATAGTATGAGCAGTGTGAAACGTGATTACAGATAACTCAGGATTCCGCTTATCCGGGGTTTAGGATGACCCAGGGTTAACAATTTCAAGTGTGAAAAGCCCTAATAATTAGGAACCACAGTTTCCACAAATCCCTTCACTCGATTGGGATGTTCTCTTTTATTCTGGACGGCAAGGGCACTGACTGTAACATCGAGCGTATTTTGCAGCATTACGCACGTATTTATAACGATTTCATCAGGCTCCGAAAATTCTTCAAAAAGAACACAAAGAATGGCCTTCTCAGCTGCCATAGTTGCAACACTTGCGTCATCAGAACTGGGTGTTCAACGCACCACCGTTTCCGTTTAATAAACGTTTTGCACCGTTTTGTCGGGGTTGAATGCAGCCCTGGTAATTCTCTGCCAGGACATCTGTTCATTTTATGGATATTTCACTCCTAAAACACAACAAATTCACAATGAAATGCCTAATTCAAATACAGGTAAACATGTAAAAAGAAATAATAAAAATAAATACATCTGGAAAATGCATATAAACAGTACCTGGGCCCTATTTTTATAAAATATTTATATTTTGTACAACAGAGGACTCAGCATGCAGCCTTGTGGAGCTCCAGTGCTGAGAGTCAGAGTGGCTAGTAAACAAGCTGAGGTGGACTGTAACATGCTACATTCACTTCATTACATCTACTCAAGTAATTAAAGAAAAACGTTTTTTTAGAGTAGGTTTAATTATTGGTACTTTTCACATACATTTCTAATGCCAAAAAGGTACTTTTACCTCCTTACACCAGGTGATGTTCGTCTCGTTACTCTATTACTGTTTTGTTAATAAATTCATAGTTTATTCCAAGGGTATATTAATAGTTTATTCCTTTTTACTGGAGCATGAGCAATGCCCTTTTTGCAAATGAGTCACTCTTTTGGGTTGGTTCTTTGGTTCTTCCGATTGATCAAACGGTTGGCAAAATATTGGTTCAGGAATCAGTTTGAATGGTTTATTCAGTTCACTCACATAATGTATAATTTGAAGCACTACATAAAACACAGACAGCATAAAATAGGCTGGATGACTGTATTCACCTGCAAGTTATTAGTTGAACACCTGTGTGTGTAGAATGTGAAAAATTCTGTATTAAAATTAATGCTACTAAATCACCATAAAACCATTATAATATCACAATGTATGGCATTACAATGTTTTTTGGATCAGTTCCTTAATTTACACCTTATATAGGCTACCATTCTTCACAGAGTATGAATGAACACCTGCCAATATGTGGGTAAGTTTTTGCACAGTGCTAGGCAGCCTGCTCATCTTGAAAGAAATGCCTTTGCTTAGACACAATTACGTGAGCTTATACAGTTCAAATTAGAGCTAGGCGATAAAATGATAACAATAATTATTGCAATATATTTTTGACAGGAGTTTTTAATAAATATATTTATAACAGGAGTTTGATAAATGTTGGATATAATGTTTATGTGCCAAAAGCGGAATGAAACCGTTTATCCGCTCGGCTCAAAGTTCAAACGGCAGCGCAGCAGTTGCAGATGCGTTAATCGCTGATGAGTCTCGATCACACGACACTAAACAGCGCTGTGAGATCCAGTGTGAAGTGACTGAATTCAGCAAACAACAGAAATGACTTAACTAGTTAACTAATAATTTAAACTAGTTTAAAGCCAAATAAAACAACGCAACACTGTGCGCAAAGTTTACAGTCAGAAGTCTTTTCAATCTACAAATCACCATTATTTACCATGGATTTACTGTAGTAACACTAACTGCACCACTTTGTTTGATCAGGCGTGGGTTTTCGTATCGGATTTTAATATATTATAAATGTAGATGTGTATTAAAGGAGCAACTGAATATAATTACAGTATTTTTTATTAAGCTATAGCGTTTGTGGATTTATATTAAATGTATTTGGACTACTTTAAATTGGCTGTTATTAAGCCTCTCATTAAAAAAACACAACTTGACCACAAACATCTAGTTAATTACAGACCGATCTCGAATCTCCCTTTTCTGTCAAAGATATTAGAAAAGGTTGTATCCTCACAATTATATTCCTTCTTAGAGAAAAATGATATCTGTGAGGATTTCCAGTCAGGATTTAGACCGTATCATAGTACTGAGACTGCTCTCATTAGTCAAGTCAAGTCAAGTCACCTTTATTTATATAGCGCTTTTAACAATACAAATTGTGACAAAGCAACTGCACTCTCATTAGAGTTACAAATGACCTGCTCTTATCATCTGATCGTGGTAGTATCTCTCTATTAGTTCTACTGGATCTTAGCGCTGCGTTCGACACTATCGACACTATCAGTATCGCTTTACATGTTACCCTTGGGAGACATTATCAGGAGACATGGTGTTAGCTTTCACTGTTATGCTGATGTTACTCAGCTCTATATTTCTTCACGGCCTGGTGAAACACACCAAATTGAGAAACTTATGGAATGCATAGTCGATATAAAAAACTGGATGACGAGTAATTTCTTACTGCTAAATTCTGAAAAAACAGAGGTGTTAATTATCGGACCTAAAACCCCCACAAGTAATAACCTAGAACACTGTCTAACACTTGATGGCTGCTCTGTCGATTCTTCGTCATCAGTCAGGAACCTAGGTGTGCTATTTGATAGCAATCTCTCCTTTGACAGCCACGTTTCTAGTATTTGTAAAACTGCATTTTTTCATCTGAAAAAATATATCTAAACTGAGACCTATGCTCTCAATGTCAAATGCAGAAATATTAATTCATGCATTTATGACCTCAAGGTTAGATTATTGTAATGCTTTATTGGGTGGTTGTTCTGCACGCTTAATAAACAAATACAGATGGTTCAAAATGCAGCAGCTAGAGTTCTTACTAGAACCAGGAAGTATGAGCACATTAGCCCGGTTCTGTCAACACTGCACTGGCTCCCTACTAAACATCGTATAGATTTTAAAATCTTGTTAATTACTTATAAAGCCCTGAATGGTTTAGCTCCTCAGTACTTGAGCGAGCTCTTATCACATTATAGTCCTTCACGTCTGCTGTGTTCTCAAAACTCTGGCCATTTGATAATACCTAGAATATCAAAATCAACTGCGGGCGGCAGATCTTTTTCCTATTTAGCGCCCAAACTCTGGAACAATCTACCAAACACTGTTCGGGAGGCAGACACACTCTGTCAGTTTAAATCTAGATTAAAGACCCGTCTCTTTAACCTGGCTTACACACAACACACTAATACACTTCTATTATTCAAATCCGTTAAAGGATTGTTAGGCTGCATTAATTAGATCAACCGGAACCGGGAACACTTCCCATAACACACAATGTACTTGTTACATCGTAAAAAGATTGACATCTACGCTAATATTAGTCTGTTTCTTTCTTACTCCGAGGTCACTGCAGTCACCAGATCAGATGGTGGATCAGCACCTAGAGACGACCTCTACAGCCCTGAACGTCAGCGGAGACCAGGACACCTAGATGAGCCCCAGAGACAGACCCCCAGTGAGGACCCCGTCACCTAGACAGCCATCAGGACAAGACCTCGGGAACCAGTTGAGCCCTTACAATCTGACTTTGCAGCAGTTGGAATTGAACTGCTGTGTCGCCTGGCCAGAGGAGAAATGGCCCCCCGACTGAGCCTGGTTTCTCCCAAGGTTTTTTTCTCCGTTCTGTCACCGATGGAGTTTTGGTTCCTTGCCGCTGTCGCCTCTGGCTTGCTTAGTTGGGGACACTTCATTTCCAGCAATATCGTCGACTTGATTGAACAGAAACTTTTTGAACTGAACTGAGCTGGACGATGCCATCACTGAATTCAATAATGAAATGCCTTTAACTGAAAATTGAGTGTTTAATCTTGTCATTTTACATTATTGACACTATTTTCCCATTTTGATATTGTGCAGTTGCTTTGACACAATTTGTATTGTTAAAAGCGCTATATAAATAAAGGTGACTTGACTTGACTACTGTTTTTCATACATATACCTAGAAACCATATAGTTGCTTCTATGGAAGGCCAATGGTTAATTTTAATAAATCTCAAATCAACCCTCTACGGACACATTGGCAATTGAATCGCCATTGGCTGGTAAATTTTTTAGTTTACTCACCAGATTGATAATATAACTATATACTGCGTGTATATATATATATATATATATATATATATATATATATATATATATATATATATATATATACATATACATATACATATACATATACATATACATATGTATGTGTGTGTATGTGTCAGGATTCTGGACTGTTTGTTCAGTTACTTATTTGGAATTTCCTGTTCTTGTTTCCTGTCATTAGTCATTATCGTTTAGTCATATCACCTGTGTTTAATTAATCATCTCGTTTACTCCTTTGTTCCTGTTCCTTTATAAGCCTTCAGTTTTGTTCTAGCCTTCGTCGAGTCTTAACGTTATTTTGGTTTATGCTGTGATCTGTTCCAGTGATTTCATTTATATTATTAAAAATACTTGCTTATCTTGAAACTCTGATCTTCCTGCCTGTTTGGATCAGCTAACCGTGACAGTATGTTTGTAAAATGGCACCGCTTTTTAAATATCTGAAAGTACATGCTTAACATCAGTAAGTCAACCATTATAATATGATAATCAAGTATTATTTAATGATAGAACTTTAGTAATTAGAATTAAAACTTGCTAACCATGTATAAATGCATATTAGTCATTTTAACTGAACTTAGGACAGGTGGTGGTGCTTTTTTGGTCATTCAGTGTTTCTGTAAAAAAAATGGGAAAAAAACCAACAATAATACTGACAAGATAATAATAATAATACAAATTCTACTAATAAGAACAATAAAAAACACACTAAAGGCCTTTCTTTAGGACAGTGATGTACGCAGCTCTGCTGAAAGCTTGCGAGTGGAATAGATATTGTTAAGCATGTCACATCGTCTGTGTTTTTTAGTAATTAAATCCAAATGCGTTCATCAGTGATTGTATATCAAAGGCAGGGACATGTTTGTGTGTATTTTATTTTGTGGTTTCAATGGAACGAACGGGACTGAAGCACTCGTCTGACAACAGCAACAACAAGCACTCAGTAAAGCAACACATTTCAGCGTCAGATCGCCTTTTATTTAACACAAACGAATGAAATTAATTCTCTGCTACTCAACTAGAGATGTTTCATTTGTTACAGGTATGTCTGTACCGCGAAATGTTAAAAAAAATCACTTTTCAATGACGTAAAAGACGCATTTAGAGGGGAATATCCGATCTGACCGCTTACACGGCAGGCTATTCATTCTATACTATTCATATCTGATTTATTTCCACGTATGAATGAGGCCTGAAACCGATCGGAGAATATCAGAATCCATGTGACTTTTTCCTGCTTACACGGTTGTGGGCCATATCCGATCTGTGCCACATGGGAGGAAAAAAAATCAGAATTGGGTCACTTGAACCATGCAGTGTAAATGCGGCCTTAGAAACACTCCGGACTCTGTGGTTGATTAGCATAGGCTTCTCCTCCTCATCTATGTTTGCACTGCAGAAAAAGAAGTAAAGCAAGTTCTGAACATTTGAAACCACTGTGTCGTATTGTGCATTATTTTACATATTGTATCTAATTGAAAAAAATGCGCAAAAGGTTGGAAAAATGTGCACTTTGATCATCAGTGGTGAGTTTTGTGTCTAGAGTTTTGAAAAATGACATCAGGGTTCTGATATTAGTGCCAATGTGATTGTAAAAAACTGTATTCATTAGATAATAGTACTTATTAATTAGTACTTATTCATTAGATACTAGTACCGATTACTGTAACAGTGATCTGGTGACCTTTTTCTTGATTTGAATCACTGACCCTTAAAATGTTTTAGAACAGCCCTTGTTAGCATGGCAAACATGCTCTTTGACAGAGAACAAGTTTAATAATCAGCAGAAAAGGAGCAAAACAAACTCAATCACAGAGGCATTTCTGCAGATGCACCATAGACGGGACTGTAAAATGTCCACATAAGGAGCAAAGGGAGCTTCTTTACAATTAAATTTAAAACTACACTATATATATATTTTTATTCTAAATTAACTATAAACATAACAACCTCCACAGTTCTACCATGGGAGAAAGTGTCACTGTAATCTATGATCCCAGTTGCCTTGACAATGCCTTGATAACCAATCACATTATAGCAAATTTGCCTGGAACGTCTTTTATAAAACAGCTACTTTTAAACTCCAAAAATAGACCAGGCAACAAAAAAAGGGGTGGGGGGGGGGTATGTGTATTGTATCTAAGCAATTGAAAAAATGCACTGAAGGTTGGAAAAATGTGCACTTTGATCATCAGCGGTGAGTTTTGTGTCTAGATTTTTGAAAAATGACATCAAGGTTCTGATATTAGTGCCAATGTGATTGTAAAAAACTGTATTCATTGGGTAATAGTACTTATTATTTAGTACTTATTCATTAAATACTAGTACCTATTACTGTACACAGCAGTGATCTGGTGCCCCTTTCCTTGGTTTGGATCACTGCCTCTTTAAATGTTTGAGAACAGCCCTTGTTAGCATGGGAAACATGCACTGTGACCAGCAGAAAAGGAGCAAAAGTAAGTTTCTGCAGACTCACCATAGAATGTAAAATGTAAACAGATGGAGCAAAGGGAGCTTCTTTACAATAAACTTAAAACTAGACTATGTAATTTTTCAGAATCACAGTCTTGCAAACACTGGTTTTAGGCTATGGGAGCACATTACATACACACTTAAAGAGCATGAGAGTTCAAATGTGCATAAAAGCCTGTATGAATAGCTGGTGCAAGTTAAAATGAGCTTAAAAATGCATAGCTTTATCAACAGTAGGAATAACCCAAAAGCAGGAATCATGAATCTGGACTTTAGTGATAAGTTTTCTCCATGAGTATAGAAAGAGCAATGGCTTTTCCTATTGTGAGAACAAGCAAACCTAAACAACATTTCCAGTACGAGTCAAAACATGGGGATGATTTTTTGACACCTGTGAAATTGTTAAAAAAAAATCATTTTCCTTCCCTTAAAGGAATTCCCTTATTATGCCCCTTTTTACAAGATGTAATATTGGTCCTGTGTGTCCCCAGAATGTGTCTGTGACGTTTCAGCCCAAAATTCCCCACAGATCATTTATTATAGCAGCTGGAAAATGTCACTCCAAAATATGAAAATATATTTTAATTAGGAAATATAATAGTTTATTTTAAAAAATAGAGTTGCCAAATGCCTAAGCTTTCTAGCATTAATATTATGCTACTATAGCAACAATTTAGGACAGTCCGTTTCACAAAGTCACATTTTAATTGTTACATTTGACACACAAACTTCCCGCGCAACTATGCAGCTTTACTGAGTAAGCTAAAGGTATGATGAATTTTTTTTTTATGTTTAATAGAGGGCTAAATGATCGTAGTTGATGATTATTTCACTGTAT
Source organism: Schizothorax lantsangensis (assembly GCA_027422415.1). Lineage (NCBI taxonomy): Eukaryota > Metazoa > Chordata > Actinopteri > Cypriniformes > Cyprinidae > Schizothorax > Schizothorax lantsangensis. The sequence continues at coordinate 43,361 of JAPDDO010000055.1, read as the reverse complement.
TAGTTATTATTTGTTGCTGTTCAAGTTGTTCTAACTTACCATAAAATGATGCATCTGTTAAATGGGTCGCAATGAGTGAGTGTTTTATAGAAAAACTGGTGGTGGTTGTGATATCACTTTTCTGTATTTGTGGTGAAACTGCGGTCTAAGTCATATTTATATCTGGTGATCTAAAACGTGTTTCCTGGATGCCAAATTTTAGAATATGTTGGCCTATGCGATTTTAGTTTTATGTAATATTATTCAATACTCTGCTATCTCTATTTGCTAAGTAGCTTTTAGTAGCGTCCTTCACTCAGAATGCATTTTTTCATTCGGTACTTTTCAATTGTACTTAAATGTAAACGTGCTATGAATGTCTTTGAATGCTGTTCCTCACGCATGATGCATCATTCTAAAACACGACAATCAAGTTCAAAGAAGTTCAGCTTTTAAAAACAAGTCTCTCTCGCGTTTTTAACAGCCAAAACACTATCTGTGTGAACCCAGTATTCTAAAAGTTGTAGTAGTAGCGAGCAGGTTTTTTACTTTTGGGGGGGGGGGTGTCTCAGAAAAGCGAAAGTATTCAGCACTGAGGTTGATACGCTAGTTGCTGAGAGAAAATATATGAGCCATATATCATTAGATTCAAAAATATTGGTAGCCATAAATCAATTTGTATTGTTAACAAACTTCATACGTTAAAAGGAGTCGTCGCAACCCGTCGCATTCAGTTAATGACAAGTAATGTTAGATAAGTTTTAAGCGACAGGTCGTCTGTAACAATTCACCTCGCTTAACTAAATACGCTGTATTTTACCCAACATATTTCATTCAACATTATTATATTCCTTTATCAATTTTACCTTAAAATTTTTACCAATTTTATCAAAAAAGAATATCCAAAAGCCAGAGAATAGGCCATAACGGTCCTTCTACCAGCACGAGAAAATGGCGTCGTCACACAGTGAGCACGTTCACGTGTTGTCTGAGTGTCAAGTGGATTCAACATTTACAAAGTTTCAGAGTGCAGAACTCTCCCACTTGATAAGACAGCCCACTACAAGAATTTGACCGGATTCCACTCATTGACCATTGCTTTCTTTTATTTTTTCAATTCTTTTGATGCAGTCATCAATCAGCCAGTTGGGTGAAAAACCTTTAGAAACAAATACAAACACCACTGTAAGAGCACAAATAAATACAAACAAAAATATAAAGTAGAGCTTATATACAAAGTGTTCTTTTTTAAAGAATAACATGTAAGTAGACAACAGACATTTAAACATTTATATACTTTTACACGGCTTTTTTAGTAAATGAGTTTAATGATTTTAAACATCTACTTTTTATAGCTTTTAATCTAAATATACTCTCTATATAGAAAACCAGACCTAGTTCACAAATCAAACTAATACAAAAAAAACAAAACAATAATATTCAGATACAACAAGTCAAGTCACCTTTATTTATATAGCGCTTTTAACAATACAAATTGTGTCAAATCACTTAACAGTATCAAGTTGGAGGATAGAGTGTCAGTAATGTATAATAATAAGATTAAACACTCAATTTTCAGTTAAGGGCATTTCATTATTGAATTTGGAGATGTCATTGTCTAGCTCAGTATAGTTTAAATAGTATCTGTGAAATCAAATTGACGATAATCGCTAGAAATTAAGTGTCCCCAACTGAGCAAGCCAGAGGCAACAGCGGCAAGGAACCAAAACTCCCTCTGTGACAGAATGGAGAAAAAAAACCTTGGGAGAAACCAAGCTCAGTCGGGGGGCCAGTTCTCCTCTGGCCAGGATATTATTGTTTATTTATTGTTTACTTATTGTTTTAATTAAAATTTTAAATGTATAAATGTATTCTATTTCTATTTTTATATTGTTGCCATTTCCAACAATAATAGTATTATGTAGTTAGGTATTTTATTATTATATTTTTAGTTATTTGTTATATTTTTAGTTTTATTGTATTTTAATCGAGGTCTTCACTGGGGATATGTCTCTGGGGCTCATCGCTGACGATCTGGGTCGCAGACATTATCTCCCGGCGCCGATCCACCATCTGATCCGGACACAGACTGAGAAACAGAATAAGAAAGAAACAAATATTAGCATAGATGCCAATCTTCTTACGATGTAACGAGTACATTGTGTGTTATGGGGAGTGTTCCCGGTTCCGGTTGATCTAACTAATGCAGCCTAACAATCCTTTAACGGATTTGAATATTAGAAGTGTAGTAGTGTGTTATGTGTATGCCAGGTTAAAGAGATGGGTCTTTAATCTAGATTTAAACTGACTGAGTGTGTCTGCCTCCCGAACAGTGTTAGGTAGATTGTTCCAGAGTTTGGGAGCTAAATAGGAAAAGGATCTGCCGCCCGCAGTCGATTTTGATATTCTAGGTATTATCAAACGGCCAGAGTTTTGAGAACGCAGCGGACGTGGAGGAATATAGTGTGATAGGAGCTCGCTCAAGTACTGAGGAGCTAAGCCATTCAGGGCTTTATAAGTCATTAACAAGATTTTAAAATCTATACGATGTTTGATAGGGAGCCAGTGCAGTGTTGACAGAACCGGGCTAATATGGTCATACTTCCTTGTTCTAGTAAGAACTCTAGCTGCTGCATTTTGGATCAACTGTAGTTTGTTGATCAAGCGTGCAAAACAACCACCCAGTAAAGTATTACAATAGTCTAACCTTAAGGTCATAAACGCATGAATTAGCATTTCTGCATTTGACATTGAGAGCATAGGTCGCAATTTAGATATGTTTTTGAGATGGAAGAACGCAGTTTTACAGATGCTAGAAACATGGCTTTCAAAAGAAAGATTGCTATCAAACAGCACACCTAGGTTCCTGACTGATGAAGAAGAAGAATTGACAGAGCAGCCATCAGAATTTAGCAGTAAGAAATTACTCGTCATCCAGTTTTTATATCGACTATGCATTCCGTTAGTTTCTCAATTTGGTGTGTTTCATCGGGCCGTGAAGAAATATAGAGCTGAGTATCATCAGCATAACAGTGAAAGCTAACACCGTGTTAGGGTTAGGGTTAGGGTTAGGATTGGAAAAAATCCAAGAGCTGAAGCAGTGTCCAGCTCTGGTAATGCACAGTCCTTCAATACTCCTTCTGGCCGCTCTCCCGCCTCGGCCGAGGCCCGCCCCCACGGCCTAGGCCCATCACTCCACCACCAATATTATATTTGGTCTTTTTATTGAACCACAGATAGTGAGATTTTGAAATGTATGAACAAGTATTATTTTTAATTATAAGTGTTATTTATTAAGGTTTTTATAGGTATTATTTATTAATCCAACATTTCTACTGAGGGTTAGTTTTTAGGTATTTATTAATAGTTATAGATAATACTTGTCAATGTAATTTATTAGGGTGGAAAGGGTAGGTTTTAGGTATAGTGGGGTTGTGTCCATAAGGGGTAAAATGGGTAGGTTTTAGGTATAGTGGGGTTGTGTCCATAAGGGGTAAAATGGGTAGGTTTTAGGTATGGTGGGGTTGTGTCCATAAGGGGTAAAATGGGTAGGTTTTAGGTATGGTTGGGGTGTATATGTATATATATATATATATATATATATATATATATATATATATATATATATATATATATATATAATGTAGGTATATCAATCATAATATATATGTATTTGAATAATCTCACTATCTTAAAGGACAGGAATACAATTCTCCTCAATGGCTCTCACCCATCTCTTAGGCCTCATTCAATCCTTTTGGATACAGAGTGTTGATTCTGTTTATCCAAAGTCTTTCTGCTCTTAGTCTGTCCTTTAGACTCCACAAAGGGTTAGTTTGTAGTATAGTTGCTCTAAGAGAGGGGAGGCCATGTAATAGAAAATGTTGAATCAAAAACCTGCGTTTGTGGATGATGTTATGAGTGTGCTGGTATATTCTCGTTCTCACCTCATTTTTAGTCTGTCCGACATACTGTTTTTTGCACTTTGTGCAGAAAATTAAGTAGACACAATTCGGGGTGTCTGGAGAGAGAGTTCTGTCGACTTGATAGATTTGCTTCGTGGTTACATTTTTTATCCATTTCAGAGCAAGATAGTATTTGCACGTTCTTTGTTTCCCGATTGTTCTTTTACTTTTAACTGTACTTTGTACTAGAATATCTAATAAGTTTTTGTTCCTTTTGTAGGCCGCAATTGATTTATGTCTTTGTAAAATCTCTGTGTCCTCTAAAAATTTGGAGAAATTTTGTTTGATGGTCGAATTGAGTTGTTTGCTCTGGAATGAATAAAAAGCCACTAAGGGAACTATTTTTGTTTCACCAGTTTGGGTTGGCAGTTTGGGGTTATTTATGGATTTAAGGAAATTTCTGAGGACTGATCTTAAAAATCCTCTACCGTATCCTCTATCTTTCAGTGCTCTAAAGAGTACTTTTGTGGCTTTTATGAACTCATTCTCTTCCGAGCAGATTCGATGAAATCTTAAAAGCTGGGATTTGAGTATCCCTTTAAAAGTATGCCCGGGATGAAAACTGTCTTTATGTAGAAGACAATGAGTGTCCGTCTCTTTAAAGTAAACACGGTAGTCTAGCTTGTTGTTTTCCTCAAATGTAGTGCCTTTATACGTGACCACGTCCAAAAAGTTAACTTCTCTACTGTTCAACTCGTACTTCACTGTGATTGATGTCTGATGTGTGTTTAGATGCTCAATAAATTTGATAAACTCTTCTCTCGAATGCTCCCAGACACCCCAAATGTCGTCTAAAAATCTGTAATAGGCGAACGGTTTCAAAGTGGCCGTCGCCAGCGCGGTCTCTTCCCAGTGCGCCATGAAGATGTTGGCGTACGAGGGTGCGAATTTCTTCCCCATGGCCGTACCCTTGGTTTGGAGGAAAAACTTGGAATCGAACTTGAAGTCATTTTTGGTCAAATTAATCTCTAGTAGTTTCAAGATGTACTCATCGGGTCTACTGCCATGGGGAAATTTATTCATGCACCCTCGTACGGCCGACAATCCTGCCTCCGTCTCGATATTCGTGTAGAGACTGTCAATATCGATTGTGAAGAGTAGGGCGCCAGTGGGAATCCTCAGGTCTTTTGTCTTTGCAATAAAGTCGTACGTGTCTCTCAAATAGCTCGTATGCTTTTGTGAAATAGGGTTCAAATGGTACTCGATGAATTCTGCGGTATTGTACGTCTCGCTATTACAATCCGATACGATGGGCCTACCGGGTGGCACTTTACCTGGCAGGCTCCATTTTTTTCTTTCTTTATGGATCTTTGGCAAAAGATAAAACCTGCGTGCCCTTGGCACGGCAGGGCCTGAGAGGTATTCCCACTGCTTTCTGTTAATGATCTTTCTATCATACATCTCCTCTAGTATCTCTTCCACCTCAACTTTAGTTTGTGGGTAGATGGGTTCATCGAGAGGAATATAATGATCTGTGTTCTCCAACTGCTTCATTCCCTCCCACAAATAATCTTTTTTATCTAAAAGTACTATAGCGTTGCCTTTATCGGCTGGCTTGATGACGATGTCTGTGTTGTTTTTGAAGAGATTGAGGGCCCTTTCTTCCCCTCGGGTCAGGTTGGGTTCCTCTCTCCAGTTCCAATGCAGATGTCGAAACGCATGTAGGTCAGCATCAATGATCTTATGGACCTGTGTAGGGAGTCTGGAGAGAGGAGGTGTCCAGTCCGATCCGAGGGTGAAGGGGGTCTTTTCTTTTGTCTTTTTCTTTTTCTCAAAGAAGGCCTCTAATTTGATCCTCCTGTGGTATTTCTGTAAATCTTTTAGTAACTCAATCTTTAACGTTTTCTGATTTCTAGGTGCTGGTACAAATGACAGACCTTTCAGTAAAAGTGATTCTTGTGATTTTGTGAGATGGAATGAAGCGGTCAGATTAACTATGAGTTTCTCGGCGCTATTTATTTGCCTGATGGACCTGGCCAGTTTAACTGGTGCGCCCAGTGTTCCAGGATGGCCTTGGCAGGTCTCTGTGGTCCAGTGGAGTAAGTCCTGCTCCACTTTGAATCTGTCGTGTGGAAGTTTTTCTATGTACATCAATGTTTCTCTTATGTACTCGTTTACTCCATCCAGGTGCGTTCTTTCTTCCCACACCAGTAGTTCGGAGTAATTGATGACAGGGAAATACAGCCGAGCGTTAGGCAATCTGTTTCTCGCCATCTTATACGTTCGCTGTATTTCCTTGGTGGTATTCTGTACACACCTTTGTGTTCTGTTGTTTATACCGAAGGAGAATATGACCATCTCAGGCTGTACTGTTATAGTGGCCTTCTCGATCAGGTTCCCCGCATGCTGAAACTTAGCTCCTGGGAAACTGTCTATTTGTAGGTTTACGTAACTGAAATTTCTCATTTTAGAGACATTGGAGTCCCCTATTATTACGTATTTATTTTTAAGGGTTAGACTCCAGTCTTGGTTTTTCCTAGTTGTATTTATGTGTCTATTCGCTGTGTTCACAGTTTTTTCTTTCTCAGGGAGGGCTCGATTCAGTATGCGGGTAACCTGATCCTCTGCCTCTGAGTCGGCCTCACTGCCCTCCTCTATTATTCTCTGTCCTTCTTTTAAAAAACCACGAGAATGCTGAGCAAGGGACCGGGGCCCCCTCAGAGTCCTCCGAGTCTTCAGAAAAGAGGAAAGGTGGAGCCGTGAGCCTGGTGAGAGACAGCTTTGAGATCAGTGGTCTGTCATCTGTGTTCTTTCTCTTCTCAGTATGTTTTTGGGGGGTTACATTATCATCTATCACGATCGCATCCTCTTCGCGATTTAAGACTCTTTCTAGTCTCTCTGCATTAGGGTTAACCGCACCCATCTGAGCACCGTCCTCAACAACTGTCTCTTGTTCTGGCTCATTCAATGTTTCTAATTCCACCAACACCTCAGTGGCACACCTTCTGCGAGTTCTCTGCTCCAGGGGCTCTTGGTGTCTGGCGGGTGTGGATGTAGGTGTAAGTGGTCGAGGCTCTTCAGGAGGGTTCTCTTCCGCATCGAACGACCATTCACCCCTCCCGGTAGGGGTACGTGAGGGGTCTGGTACGTTCAACGGTGAGGTCTGTGTGTCCACAGTGAGCCTCTCCTGTCTTGTTGTCTGTTGTACTACTGTCTCTGTTTGTCTATTAGTGTCTGTATGTGTTTGTGCTTCAGTGTTCATTTGTACAACGTAGAGGGCCTCCACTTTTTCAAGCACCTCTTCATTCAGTCTCTCACGGAAGTTTTTTCTCGCCCAGTTTGAAGCCACCTCAAATGCTTGTCTCCAATCCGCTTGATTGGTTCTTTCTTCTAATTCTGATAGGATCTCATGTATGTGGGTCTCGTAGTGTTCCTCCAAAATTAGCTGGGTATTATGCAGCCAGTTTCTGGCGTTACCTTCTAACAGCTCCTCTGTTTTTTTGGAGGGGGCAGCTGGTTTAATGGTATCGATCAGGAACTGCGTCATTTTTCGGAACCCAGTAGGTGTGTTATCTTTGATTTTGGTCGTTACATTCTGCAGATGGTGCACCGCACGTATTAACTCATACATTAGTTTCATGGTGAGCTTTAACCTGGGCAAGGGAGGTGTATAATCAGGGTTTCTATCTATATAGGTTAGGGTTAGGGTTAGGGTTAGGATAGGAAAAAATCCAAGAGCTGAAGCAGTGTCCAGCTCTGGTAATGCACAGTCCTTCAATACTCCTTCTGGCCGCTCTCCCGCCTTGGCCGAGGCCCGCCCCCACGGCCTAGGCCCATCACTCCACCACCAATATTATATTTGGTCTTTTTATTTAACCACATATAGTGAGATTTTGAAATGTATGAACAAGTATTATTTTTAATTATAAGTGTTATTTATTAAGGTTTTTATAGGTATTATTTATTAATCCAACATTTCTACTGAGGGTTAGTTTTTAGGTATTTATTAATAGTTATAGATAATACTTGTCAATGTAATTTATTAGGGGTGGAAAGGGTAGGTTTTAGGTATAGTGGGGTTGTGTCCATAAGGGGTAAAATGGGTAGGTTTTAGGTATAGTGGGGTTGTGTCCATAAGGGGTAAAATGGGTAGGTTTTAGGTATAGTGGGGTTGTGTCCATAAGGGGTAAAATGGGTAGGTTTTAGGTATGGTGGGGTTGTGTCCATAAGGGGTAAGGGTTAGGGTTAGGGTTAGGGTTAGGGTTAGGTTAGGGTTAGGGTTAGGTATAGAGATAAAAACGAGTTTCATCCTCATTAGTATCCACCCTCATTAGAATATTGCATCTGATTGGCCAACGCTTACCTGTGCATATCTGGTGAATCGTATGCCCGAATTAGATGTAAGTGGTCTCGTTGGATCCGGGAAGCTGTCATCTTTCAGGTGGCGAACGTCTCTAAGGAAAGTATATAGATATAAAGAAGTTTAATCCTGATTAATTACACTCTCATTAGCATTATCGATCTGATTGGTCATTTGTGAGGTAATTATATGAAATGATTTAATTCACTTATACTACGTACTTATTTTTCATAGATGGAGTGTGGTTTTAGATATCCAGGTCAAAGGTCACAGTCCATTTCAGTCTAATGTTTAAAATAATTTGAATGATCTATAAGCATTTGTGAGGTAATTAGATGAAATTATTTAATTCATAGAAGGAGTGTGGTTTTAGATATCCAGGTCAAAGGTCACAGTCCATTTCAGTCTAATGTTTAAAATAATTTGAATGATCTATAAGCATTTGTGAGGTAATTAGATGAAATTATTTAATTCATAGAAGGAGTGTTGTTTTAGATATCCAGGTCAAAGGTCACAGTCCATTTCAGTCTAATGTTTAAAATAATTTGAATGATCTATAAGCATTTGTGAGGTAATTAGATGAAATTATTTAATTCATAGAAGGAGTGTGGTTTTAGATATCCAGGTCAAAGGTCACAGTCCATTTCAGTCTAATGTTTAAAATAATTTGAATGATCTATAAGCATTTGTGAGGTAATTAGATGAAATTATTTAATTCACTTATTCTACGTACTTATTTTTCATAGAAGGAGTGTGGTTTTAGATATCCAGGTCAAAGGTCACAGAACAGTTCACTTCCAGCTTCCAGCATAGTGTCAATTTCTGCTAAACTGCACACTAACACATGCTATTCACAGTTTAGTCCAAGAGATGGCAGCCCTCAAAATAGAAATATCCTGCTTTATTTGTATAAATTTCATTTTTTGTCATTTTATAATGTGTTTCTTTGAGGACATACTTTCTTTTTTGGTTTAATTGTTTCTAAAAGCATCCAGCAATTTTCTTAGTTTCTTCTTCTAGCTTCCTTTAGGTGTGTTACGGTTATATGTACCTATTTTTTATTTTTTTTAATTAAGAAATTATTTTGCTTTCTTTATTAAGTTCAGTTTTATTATTGTTGCTGCCAGAAGTCTGACATTTTTTAAATAAATTATTTTAAATAATATAAGATTTCTGTGTTATATAATTGTTTTTAAGTTTCCATATATGAACATACTGTATATGTTACTAGTTTTTTTTAGAATTATGACGACAGCAAACGCACTGTAGGCCTACTCAATTAATTAAGCAAACACACATTTAACCATGAGTTTAAAGTTTACTTACTAACAATTTATAACCCAAAACAGTGTCTCAGATTTGAGCACGAGCTGTCCCACGAACTCTTTGTGAATATGTTATTTTGGTCATGAAAAATGTAACCTTCATAAAATAAATCAAGCCACGGCGTCTGGCATTTTTTTACATATAAAGATTTTTATTTAAATATATTAATTGTTCTTTTATACTTTGCGGGAGTTAGGTTAAGACAGATGTGCGATTGTCTGATTTGTGTTAAATTAAACTGAAACGAATAAAAATTAGAAATGCACTCTGCTGGTTTTGCCTGAACTGTGTCTGTGTCTCAAGTTGTCCAGCAGAGGGCAGCATATTCCTTTTTTAAAAGTTAAACCCCCTCCCGGTTCTGTTCTCTGTTATCCTAAAGTTTATTAGAGAGGCAGATTATTAAATGAGGGGCACCGCATCTGTCCGACCATCTTTATAGAAAGACACGGTGCCAAACAACAGCACTGTCCTTCAGTCCAAAAACACTTGTGTTTTGCTGTGAGGGGAGCGCATTATAGTGGCTCTGAAGAAGTGACCACAAGGGTTAGTTAAAGATATTATAGGGCCGTTAAGGATTAAAAATCTCCAAAGGTCAGACTAATCTGACCTTGGTTAAGCTCTGGCCTACATTTCTTGCCCGCTCTAGTGTCTGCCTGAATTCAGCCCCTTATCTCAGTTCCCACCAAAACTCATCCTATTTAGTCTGTGTATTTTGGATGTTTCCTCTTTTAGTTTTAACAAATTAATTCATTAGGGGTATTTTTGTCTAGGGGTAAAAGTTTTTAGGTGTAAGGTATGAAGGGGAATTTTCCTTAGGGCTATAGTGACCTTAGGTTTAGGCTGTGTGTAGATCAAGGTTAGATAATTGTACTCATTAGGGTAAAAACCGTCAGGTGTCTACCATCCACATGGTCACTCAGGGCTAAGTTTTTGGTGTGACAGTCAGATGTTATTTCCGAAAAATACAGAGTCACAGTTTTATATTAATTTAAATGATCCTGTGGCTATTAGAATAAATTAAATATAAGGTTTTATCAACAGAAAGAGATGAAATGTAAAGAATGAATGGATGGATAGAAGACAAAAAAGAAATCACTTCATCACGCCTCATTCAGTCCTCTTGGGTAGAGACTGTCCAGTCGTTTGATCCAGGTTCTTTCCGTCCTGAGGGACCAATGAGGATTAGGAATTAAAAAGTAACTTTCTTTGATGTCTTATTTCTATTTTTCTTTAATTGGTCTTTAAAAATGGCTACATTATCCGGAGCAACTGGGAAGTCCACTGACACAGTATGATATAAAAAAAAAAAGTGACAGGCATAATTACCAGTTGTTGCTCAAGTGCAGCTGTAGCGATATCAGATGCAGGACCCGAAGGTGGTCTGGAGAGAGGTGGGAGTTGGAATGACGGCTGAGCTGGTGGTGGCAGGTGATGGACCAGGGGATGGGTCCAGTAGCCCAGCGGCGGGGTCCAAACCAGAATCTTCAAAGCCCTCATCTCCCAACTCTTCCTCTGTGCCTGCATCTGCTCAGTCATCCTGCAAGGCCAAAATGTACTTTTCAGAAAATTCATTAATAGATCATTCTATTTTATGAATGTAGAAAATAGCCTCCTGATGGAAAGCTGGATAAGTGCTGTCTTGCTTTGATTAGGCCTAGTTCCCATAAGCAATCCACTATCTCGATTAGTCTGTAATCGTTAGTCATCATATATATACAGACTGATATATAGGTCTATAACTTACAGGGCCAAAACAGTTAGGTTTGAATATTGTAGGGTTCCCACACTAAGGGATACGTTTTAGTGTGGTTCTTGTTCATCCTTAGATATAGATAAAACCGAGTTTCATCCTCCTTAGAATATTGCATCTGATTGGTCAAAGCTTACCTGGTCATATCTCGTGACGCGTAGTCCCAATGTGCATGTAAGTTGGACACAGGAAGCTGGCGGTAGGTTCAGATAGATAGATAGATAGATAGATCGATAGATAAAAAAATAATGAAAATAGATTAATAAACAGCTAGACACAACTGAAGGATGGCCTGTCTATAATTTGCCATATTAAAAGAGCAACCAATTTTTTCCCCCAAGTATTATTTTCATTTTTAAAATGTGCCACTATCCTATATTGTCTGTAGTATTTTTAATCATTTAAAAAGCATTAAAATGTAGTAAGATTTTCACCTCTGATAGTATAACAGTTATTAAGTTATTGACAGTTATTAAGAATTAAAGTTACGCATTGACGGAAGTATGCGCACTGACATCTTTTTGGCGGGAGCTGTTGCCATGGTGAATTGTAATTTCGGAGCTCCACTGATCATGACTTTTCATAGTCGTGGTGCACGCGCTAAACTCAGAGTCAACCTACTTAGAGTTGAGTAAACTAACACAATTCAGCTGTTCTGTAACCGAAAACTCAGAGTAAGTCAACTCTGAGTTCAAGTTTAACCTCAGAGTTGGTTGAACCTCCTTATTGAAACGGGCCCCAGAAGGATGGACTTTCTAGGAGTGAAGTCATCAGTCTGACAGCATCTTCCATATTGTTATTTTCTGCTAAATTTCTCAATCCGTAAGAGTTTTCAACACATGCTATTCACAGTTTAGTCCAAGAGATGGCGACGTAAGCCCTCTTTATAGAAATATCCTGCTGTATTTGTATATATTTCCTTTTTTGTCATTTAATAATGTGTTTCTTTGAGGGCATACTTTCTTTTTTTGTTTAACTGTTTCTAAAAGCTTCCAGCAATTTTCTTGGTTGACTTCTCATTTTATATATTTTGATATGTACAGTTCATAATCAGTATGTCGTTTCGATGTTTCCATAAATATAAGTGCTGTCTTGCTTTGATTGGGCCTAGTTCCCATAAGCAATCCACTATCTCGATTAGCCTGTAATTGTTAGTAATCGTTTATTTATATATGTGTTATGAATTGTACAAAGATGTGATGATGATGGAAGCATACTAGTTATATGGATGGGGGAAGGAGTGTTGTATTTAAATCCAGTGTGACCGTTATTATGTCCAGATAGATGGAGTCTGGTAAGTATTAGAAGTACAGGTCAAAAGGTCAAAGTCCATTTCCATCTAATGTTTAAAATAGTTTGAATGATCTATAAGCATTTGTGAGGTCATTAGATGAAATTATTTAATTCACTTATTCTACGTACTTATTTTTCATAGGAGTGTGGTTTTAGATATCCAGGTCAAAGGTCACAGTCCATTTCAATCTAATGTTTAAAATAATTTGAATGATCTATAAGCATTTGTGAGAATTTTATGAAATTATTTAATTTACTTATTCTACGTACTCATTTTTCGTAGATGGAGAGTGTTGTTAGATAACCAGGTCAAAGGTCACAATCCAGTTCAATCTAATGTTTCAAATCATTTTAATGATCTATAAGCATTTGTGAGGTAATTATATGAAATTATTGAATTCACTTCTTTTTTTGGACTTTTATGGATGTCACAGAGTTTTACAAAAATGCACTCTACCAGACGACAGCTATCTGGCCACTGGGCAGGAGATCCTGTTGATCCCAGGACGCAACGTGTCATGCTCTCCACACCTGGCATAAATTCAGGTTTCTTTTTAGAGCACCTGAAGCGTCCTGCAGTCAGACGTGACTGGTGCCGTGCAGAGTATGCCACACGCAGCTGGTCATATGGTAGAAGGTTCTGCCACAGAGCTATGATGGTACTGGCCTGCGGGGAGTTAAGAGTTTGTCCAGTTTCATTCCTCAGTCCCACCGAGTACTCTGCCAGGCTGTCCACTCTGTCCATCCCTGGGATGTTGCGCTCATCCACAGCCTGGTAAATATAGGAATACATAAAAATAAAATAAAAACAATATCACAGGCAGAAAAATAGCACATCTTTCACACCGTTTACATGTCACGAAAGACCTACCGGCTGTTGCTGTGGTGCTGCTGGACTTGGAGCTGGAGTAGAGAGGCTGGGACGATGGAACAGTAAGGAGGAGCAGAGGCTAGGCTGGTGCGGACAGCTGTTGGGTCAGAGGGTGCAACGGTGTGCTCATTTGCAACCTGTTAAATGTAATAATAAAAACTAATAATACTAATGAAATAAATATCAAACTAATACAATTACAAGCAAAACAATAACACCACTGATACAACATGTCACAAAAGCTGGGACATGTAAAAGTAATTTAACATGCTAAAAGAGCAATCCATTTTTCCCCCCCCCAAGTATTATTTACTTGTAATTTTACATTTTTAAAATGTGCCACTATCCTATATTGGCCATTTGTCTGTAAGGATTTTTAGTCATTTAAAAGGCATTCAAATTTAGTACGTTGACGTATATTATCTTATATAATTTGATATGTACAGGTCAAAATCAGTATGTTGTTTCAGTTTTTATATCAATATACGTGTTAGTCCACTGTAGGATTAATTTTTGGGTATAATATGTCACAGTTTACTTAATTTGCTATCCTCATTTATATAAATTAAATATATAATGTCCTGCACACTGAGACCTGCTATTCACCGTTTCATCCAAGAGAGGGCGACGTAAGCCCTCTTTATAGAAAGAATATATTTATATATGTATATATTTCCTTTTTTCCACTTTATAATGTGGGCTATTTCAGATAGATAGATAGATACATAGATAGATAGATAGATAGATAAATAGATAGATATAGACTTCAATCTTATAACTGTCCAGGTATAGAAGGAAGGTTCACCTTTGGGTTTTGAGGGCTAGGGTTAGAGGGGGCCAGGGTTAGGGGTTAGATTGGGGTTAACTTGCAGCTAGGTATAGAGATAAAAACGAGTTTCATCCTCATTAGTATCCACCCTCATTAGAATATTGCATCTGATTGGCCAACGCTTACCTGTGCATATCTGGTGAATCGTATGCCCGAATTAGATGTAAGTGGTCTCGTTGGATCCGGGAAGCTGTCATCTTTCAGGTGGCGAACGTCTCTAAGGAAAGTATATAGATATAAAGAAGTTTAATCCTGATTAATTACACTCTCATTAGCATTATCGATCTGATTGGTCATTTGTGAGGTAATTATATGAAATGATTTAATTCACTTATACTACGTACTTATTTTTCATAGATGGAGTGTGGTTTTAGATATCCAGGTCAAAGGTCACAGTCCATTTCAGTCTAATGTTTAAAATAATTTGAATGATCTATAAGCATTTGTGAGGTAATTAGATGAAATTATTTAATTCATAGAAGGAGTGTGGTTTTAGATATCCAGGTCAAAGGTCACAGTCCATTTCAGTCTAATGTTTAAAATAATTTGAATGATCTATAAGCATTTGTGAGGTAATTAGATGAAATTATTTAATTCATAGAAGGAGTGTTGTTTTAGATATCCAGGTCAAAGGTCACAGTCCATTTCAGTCTAATGTTTAAAATAATTTGAATGATCTATAAGCATTTGTGAGGTAATTAGATGAAATTATTTAATTCATAGAAGGAGTGTGGTTTTAGATATCCAGGTCAAAGGTCACAGTCCATTTCAGTCTAATGTTTAAAATAATTTGAATGATCTATAAGCATTTGTGAGGTAATTAGATGAAATTATTTAATTCACTTATTCTACGTACTTATTTTTCATAGAAGGAGTGTGGTTTTAGATATCCAGGTCAAAGGTCACAGAACAGTTCACTTCCAGCTTCCAGCATAGTGTCAATTTCTGCTAAACTGCACACTAACACATGCTATTCACAGTTTAGTCCAAGAGATGGCAGCCCTCAAAATAGAAATATCCTGCTTTATTTGTATAAATTTCATTTTTTGTCATTTTATAATGTGTTTCTTTGAGGACATACTTTCTTTTTTGGTTTAATTGTTTCTAAAAGCATCCAGCAATTTTCTTAGTTTCTTCTTCTAGCTTCCTTTAGGTGTGTTACGGTTATATGTACCTATTTTTTATTTTTTTTAATTAAGAAATTATTTTGCTTTCTTTATTAAGTTCAGTTTTATTATTGTTGCTGCCAGAAGTCTGACATTTTTTAAATAAATTATTTTAAATAATATAAGATTTCTGTGTTATATAATTGTTTTTAAGTTTCCATATATGAACATACTGTATATGTTACTAGTTTTTTTTAGAATTATGACGACAGCAAACGCACTGTAGGCCTACTCAATTAATTAAGCAAACACACATTTAACCATGAGTTTAAAGTTTACTTACTAACAATTTATAACCCAAAACAGTGTCTCAGATTTGAGCACGAGCTGTCCCACGAACTCTTTGTGAATATGTTATTTTGGTCATGAAAAATGTAACCTTCATAAAATAAATCAAGCCACGGCGTCTGGCATTTTTTTACATATAAAGATTTTTATTTAAATATATTAATTGTTCTTTTATACTTTGCGGGAGTTAGGTTAAGACAGATGTGCGATTGTCTGATTTGTGTTAAATTAAACTGAAACGAATAAAAATTAGAAATGCACTCTGCTGGTTTTGCCTGAACTGTGTCTGTGTCTCAAGTTGTCCAGCAGAGGGCAGCATATTCCTTTTTTAAAAGTTAAACCCCCTCCCGGTTCTGTTCTCTGTTATCCTAAAGTTTATTAGAGAGGCAGATTATTAAATGAGGGCACCGCATCTGTCCGACCATCTTTATAGAAAGACACGGTGCCAAACAACAGCACTGTCCTTCAGTCCAAAAACACTTGTGTTTTGCTGTGAGGGGAGCGCATTATAGTGGCTCTGAAGAAGTGACCACAAGGGTTAGTTAAAGATATTATAGGGCCGTTAAGGATTAAAAATCTCCAAAGGTCAGACTAATCTGACCTTGGTTAAGCTCTGGCCTACATTTCTTGCCCGCTCTAGTGTCTGCCTGAATTCAGCCCCTTATCTCAGTTCCCACCAAAACTCATCCTATTTAGTCTGTGTATTTTGGATGTTTCCTCTTTTAGTTTTAACAAATTAATTCATTAGGGGTATTTTTGTCTAGGGGTAAAAGTTTTTAGGTGTAAGGTATGAAGGGGAATTTTCCTTAGGGCTATAGTGACCTTAGGTTTAGGCTGTGTGTAGATCAAGGTTAGATAATTGTACTCATTAGGGTAAAAACCGTCAGGTGTCTACCATCCACATGGTCACTCAGGGCTAAGTTTTTGGTGTGACAGTCAGATGTTATTTCCGAAAAATACAGAGTCACAGTTTTATATTAATTTAAATGATCCTGTGGCTATTAGAATAAATTAAATATAAGGTTTTATCAACAGAAAGAGATGAAATGTAAAGAATGAATGGATGGATAGAAGACAAAAAAGAAATCACTTCATCACGCCTCATTCAGTCCTCTTGGGTAGAGACTGTCCAGTCGTTTGATCCAGGTTCTTTCCGTCCTGAGGGACCAATGAGGATTAGGAATTAAAAAGTAACTTTCTTTGATGTCTTATTTCTATTTTTCTTTAATTGGTCTTTAAAAATGGCTACATTATCCGGAGCAACTGGGAAGTCCACTGACACAGTATGATATAAAAAAAAAAAGTGACAGGCATAATTACCAGTTGTTGCTCAAGTGCAGCTGTAGCGATATCAGATGCAGGACCCGAAGGTGGTCTGGAGAGAGGTGGGAGTTGGAATGACGGCTGAGCTGGTGGTGGCAGGTGATGGACCAGGGGATGGGTCCAGTAGCCCAGCGGCGGGGTCCAAACCAGAATCTTCAAAGCCCTCATCTCCCAACTCTTCCTCTGTGCCTGCATCTGCTCAGTCATCCTGCAAGGCCAAAATGTACTTTTCAGAAAATTCATTAATAGATCATTCTATTTTATGAATGTAGAAAATAGCCTCCTGATGGAAAGCTGGATAAGTGCTGTCTTGCTTTGATTAGGCCTAGTTCCCATAAGCAATCCACTATCTCGATTAGTCTGTAATCGTTAGTCATCATATATATACAGACTGATATATAGGTCTATAACTTACAGGGCCAAAACAGTTAGGTTTGAATATTGTAGGGTTCCCACACTAGGGTTAGGGTTAGGTTAGGGTTAGGTTAGGGTTAGGGTTAGGTATAGAGATAAAAACGAGTTTCATCCTCATTAGTATCCACCCTCATTAGAATATTGCATCTGATTGGCCAACGCTTACCTGTGCATATCTGGTGAATCGTATGCCCGAATTAGATGTAAGTGGTCTCGTTGGATCCGGGAAGCTGTCATCTTTCAGGTGGCGAACGTCTCTAAGGAAAGTATATAGATATAAAGAAGTTTAATCCTGATTAATTACACTCTCATTAGCATTATCGATCTGATTGGTCATTTGTGAGGTAATTATATGAAATGATTTAATTCACTTATACTACGTACTTATTTTTCATAGATGGAGTGTGGTTTTAGATATCCAGGTCAAAGGTCACAGTCCATTTCAGTCTAATGTTTAAAATAATTTGAATGATCTATAAGCATTTGTGAGGTAATTAGATGAAATTATTTAATTCATAGAAGGAGTGTGGTTTTAGATATCCAGGTCAAAGGTCACAGTCCATTTCAGTCTAATGTTTAAAATAATTTGAATGATCTATAAGCATTTGTGAGGTAATTAGATGAAATTATTTAATTCATAGAAGGAGTGTTGTTTTAGATATCCAGGTCAAAGGTCACAGTCCATTTCAGTCTAATGTTTAAAATAATTTGAATGATCTATAAGCATTTGTGAGGTAATTAGATGAAATTATTTAATTCATAGAAGGAGTGTGGTTTTAGATATCCAGGTCAAAGGTCACAGTCCATTTCAGTCTAATGTTTAAAATAATTTGAATGATCTATAAGCATTTGTGAGGTAATTAGATGAAATTATTTAATTCACTTATTCTACGTACTTATTTTTCATAGAAGGAGTGTGGTTTTAGATATCCAGGTCAAAGGTCACAGAACAGTTCACTTCCAGCTTCCAGCATAGTGTCAATTTCTGCTAAACTGCACACTAACACATGCTATTCACAGTTTAGTCCAAGAGATGGCAGCCCTCAAAATAGAAATATCCTGCTTTATTTGTATAAATTTCATTTTTTGTCATTTTATAATGTGTTTCTTTGAGGACATACTTTCTTTTTTGGTTTAATTGTTTCTAAAAGCATCCAGCAATTTTCTTAGTTTCTTCTTCTAGCTTCCTTTAGGTGTGTTACGGTTATATGTACCTATTTTTTATTTTTTTTAATTAAGAAATTATTTTGCTTTCTTTATTAAGTTCAGTTTTATTATTGTTGCTGCCAGAAGTCTGACATTTTTTAAATAAATTATTTTAAATAATATAAGATTTCTGTGTTATATAATTGTTTTTAAGTTTCCATATATGAACATACTGTATATGTTACTAGTTTTTTTTAGAATTATGACGACAGCAAACGCACTGTAGGCCTACTCAATTAATTAAGCAAACACACATTTAACCATGAGTTTAAAGTTTACTTACTAACAATTTATAACCCAAAACAGTGTCTCAGATTTGAGCACGAGCTGTCCCACGAACTCTTTGTGAATATGTTATTTTGGTCATGAAAAATGTAACCTTCATAAAATAAATCAAGCCACGGCGTCTGGCATTTTTTTACATATAAAGATTTTTATTTAAATATATTAATTGTTCTTTTATACTTTGCGGGAGTTAGGTTAAGACAGATGTGCGATTGTCTGATTTGTGTTAAATTAAACTGAAACGAATAAAAATTAGAAATGCACTCTGCTGGTTTTGCCTGAACTGTGTCTGTGTCTCAAGTTGTCCAGCAGAGGGCAGCATATTCCTTTTTTAAAAGTTAAACCCCCTCCCGGTTCTGTTCTCTGTTATCCTAAAGTTTATTAGAGAGGCAGATTATATAAATGAGGGGCACCGCATCTGTCCGACCATCTTTATAGAAAGACACGGTGCCAAACAACAGCACTGTCCTTCAGTCCAAAAACACTTGTGTTTTGCTGTGAGGGGAGCGCATTATAGTGGCTCTGAAGAAGTGACCACAAGGGTTAGTTAAAGATATTATAGGGCCGTTAAGGATTAAAAATCTCCAAAGGTCAGACTAATCTGACCTTGGTTAAGCTCTGGCCTACATTTCTTGCCCGCTCTAGTGTCTGCCTGAATTCAGCCCCTTATCTCAGTTCCCACCAAAACTCATCCTATTTAGTCTGTGTATTTTGGATGTTTCCTCTTTTAGTTTTAACAAATTAATTCATTAGGGGTATTTTTGTCTAGGGGTAAAAGTTTTTAGGTGTAAGGTATGAAGGGGAATTTTCCTTAGGGCTATAGTGACCTTAGGTTTAGGCTGTGTGTAGATCAAGGTTAGATAATTGTACTCATTAGGGTAAAAACCGTCAGGTGTCTACCATCCACATGGTCACTCAGGGCTAAGTTTTTGGTGTGACAGTCAGATGTTATTTCCGAAAAATACAGAGTCACAGTTTTATATTAATTTAAATGATCCTGTGGCTATTAGAATAAATTAAATATAAGGTTTTATCAACAGAAAGAGATGAAATGTAAAGAATGAATGGATGGATAGAAGACAAAAAAGAAATCACTTCATCACGCCTCATTCAGTCCTCTTGGGTAGAGACTGTCCAGTCGTTTGATCCAGGTTCTTTCCGTCCTGAGGGACCAATGAGGATTAGGAATTAAAAAGTAACTTTCTTTGATGTCTTATTTCTATTTTTCTTTAATTGGTCTTTAAAAATGGCTACATTATCCGGAGCAACTGGGAAGTCCACTGACACAGTATGATATAAAAAAAAAAAGTGACAGGCATAATTACCAGTTGTTGCTCAAGTGCAGCTGTAGCGATATCAGATGCAGGACCCGAAGGTGGTCTGGAGAGAGGTGGGAGTTGGAATGACGGCTGAGCTGGTGGTGGCAGGTGATGGACCAGGGGATGGGTCCAGTAGCCCAGCGGCGGGGTCCAAACCAGAATCTTCAAAGCCCTCATCTCCCAACTCTTCCTCTGTGCCTGCATCTGCTCAGTCATCCTGCAAGGCCAAAATGTACTTTTCAGAAAATTCATTAATAGATCATTCTATTTTATGAATGTAGAAAATAGCCTCCTGATGGAAAGCTGGATAAGTGCTGTCTTGCTTTGATTAGGCCTAGTTCCCATAAGCAATCCACTATCTCGATTAGTCTGTAATCGTTAGTCATCATATATATACAGACTGATATATAGGTCTATAACTTACAGGGCCAAAACAGTTAGGTTTGAATATTGTAGGGTTCCCACACTAGGGTTAGGGTTAGGTTAGGGTTAGGTTAGGGTTAGGGTTAGGTATAGAGATAAAAACGAGTTTCATCCTCATTAGTATCCACCCTCATTAGAATATTGCATCTGATTGGCCAACGCTTACCTGTGCATATCTGGTGAATCGTATGCCCGAATTAGATGTAAGTGGTCTCGTTGGATCCGGGAAGCTGTCATCTTTCAGGTGGCGAACGTCTCTAAGGAAAGTATATAGATATAAAGAAGTTTAATCCTGATTAATTACACTCTCATTAGCATTATCGATCTGATTGGTCATTTGTGAGGTAATTATATGAAATGATTTAATTCACTTATACTACGTACTTATTTTTCATAGATGGAGTGTGGTTTTAGATATCCAGGTCAAAGGTCACAGTCCATTTCAGTCTAATGTTTAAAATAATTTGAATGATCTATAAGCATTTGTGAGGTAATTAGATGAAATTATTTAATTCATAGAAGGAGTGTGGTTTTAGATATCCAGGTCAAAGGTCACAGTCCATTTCAGTCTAATGTTTAAAATAATTTGAATGATCTATAAGCATTTGTGAGGTAATTAGATGAAATTATTTAATTCATAGAAGGAGTGTTGTTTTTAGATATCCAGGTCAAAGGTCACAGTCCATTTCAGTCTAATGTTTAAAATAATTTGAATGATCTATAAGCATTTGTGAGGTAATTAGATGAAATTATTTAATTCATAGAAGGAGTGTGGTTTTAGATATCCAGGTCAAAGGTCACAGTCCATTTCAGTCTAATGTTTAAAATAATTTGAATGATCTATAAGCATTTGTGAGGTAATTAGATGAAATTATTTAATTCACTTATTCTACGTACTTATTTTTCATAGAAGGAGTGTGGTTTTAGATATCCAGGTCAAAGGTCACAGAACAGTTCACTTCCAGCTTCCAGCATAGTGTCAATTTCTGCTAAACTGCACACTAACACATGCTATTCACAGTTTAGTCCAAGAGATGGCAGCCCTCAAAATAGAAATATCCTGCTTTATTTGTATAAATTTCATTTTTTGTCATTTTATAATGTGTTTCTTTGAGGACATACTTTCTTTTTTGGTTTAATTGTTTCTAAAAGCATCCAGCAATTTTCTTAGTTTCTTCTTCTAGCTTCCTTTAGGTGTGTTACGGTTATATGTACCTATTTTTTATTTTTTTTAATTAAGAAATTATTTTGCTTTCTTTATTAAGTTCAGTTTTATTATTGTTGCTGCCAGAAGTCTGACATTTTTTTAAATAAATTATTTTAAATAATATAAGATTTCTGTGTTATATAATTGTTTTTAAGTTTCCATATATGAACATACTGTATATGTTACTAGTTTTTTTTAGAATTATGACGACAGCAAACGCACTGTAGGCCTACTCAATTAATTAAGCAAACACACATTTAACCATGAGTTTAAAGTTTACTTACTAACAATTTATAACCCAAAACAGTGTCTCAGATTTGAGCACGAGCTGTCCCACGAACTCTTTGTGAATATGTTATTTTGGTCATGAAAAATGTAACCTTCATAAAATAAATCAAGCCACGGCGTCTGGCATTTTTTTACATATAAAGATTTTTATTTAAATATATTAATTGTTCTTTTATACTTTGCGGGAGTTAGGTTAAGACAGATGTGCGATTGTCTGATTTGTGTTAAATTAAACTGAAACGAATAAAAATTAGAAATGCACTCTGCTGGTTTTGCCTGAACTGTGTCTGTGTCTCAAGTTGTCCAGCAGAGGGCAGCATATTCCTTTTTTAAAAGTTAAACCCCCTCCCGGTTCTGTTCTCTGTTATCCTAAAGTTTATTAGAGAGGCAGATTATTAAATGAGGGGCACCGCATCTGTCCGACCATCTTTATAGAAAGACACGGTGCCAAACAACAGCACTGTCCTTCAGTCCAAAAACACTTGTGTTTTGCTGTGAGGGGAGCGCATTATAGTGGCTCTGAAGAAGTGACCACAAGGGTTAGTTAAAGATATTATAGGGCCGTTAAGGATTAAAAATCTCCAAAGGTCAGACTAATCTGACCTTGGTTAAGCTCTGGCCTACATTTCTTGCCCGCTCTAGTGTCTGCCTGAATTCAGCCCCTTATCTCAGTTCCCACCAAAACTCATCCTATTTAGTCTGTGTATTTTGGATGTTTCCTCTTTTAGTTTTAACAAATTAATTCATTAGGGGTATTTTTGTCTAGGGGTAAAAGTTTTTAGGTGTAAGGTATGAAGGGGAATTTTCCTTAGGGCTATAGTGACCTTAGGTTTAGGCTGTGTGTAGATCAAGGTTAGATAATTGTACTCATTAGGGTAAAAACCGTCAGGTGTCTACCATCCACATGGTCACTCAGGGCTAAGTTTTTGGTGTGACAGTCAGATGTTATTTCCGAAAAATACAGAGTCACAGTTTTATATTAATTTAAATGATCCTGTGGCTATTAGAATAAATTAAATATAAGGTTTTATCAACAGAAAGAGATGAAATGTAAAGAATGAATGGATGGATAGAAGACAAAAAAGAAATCACTTCATCACGCCTCATTCAGTCCTCTTGGGTAGAGACTGTCCAGTCGTTTGATCCAGGTTCTTTCCGTCCTGAGGGACCAATGAGGATTAGGAATTAAAAAGTAACTTTCTTTGATGTCTTATTTCTATTTTTCTTTAATTGGTCTTTAAAAATGGCTACATTATCCGGAGCAACTGGGAAGTCCACTGACACAGTATGATATAAAAAAAAAAAGTGACAGGCATAATTACCAGTTGTTGCTCAAGTGCAGCTGTAGCGATATCAGATGCAGGACCCGAAGGTGGTCTGGAGAGAGGTGGGAGTTGGAATGACGGCTGAGCTGGTGGTGGCAGGTGATGGACCAGGGGATGGGTCCAGTAGCCCAGCGGCGGGGTCCAAACCAGAATCTTCAAAGCCCTCATCTCCCAACTCTTCCTCTGTGCCTGCATCTGCTCAGTCATCCTGCAAGGCCAAAATGTACTTTTCAGAAAATTCATTAATAGATCATTCTATTTTATGAATGTAGAAAATAGCCTCCTGATGGAAAGCTGGATAAGTGCTGTCTTGCTTTGATTAGGCCTAGTTCCCATAAGCAATCCACTATCTCGATTAGTCTGTAATCGTTAGTCATCATATATATACAGACTGATATATAGGTCTATAACTTACAGGGCCAAAACAGTTAGGTTTGAATATTGTAGGGTTCCCACACTAGGGTTAGGGTTAGGTTAGGGTTAGGTTAGGGTTAGGGTTAGGTATAGAGATAAAAACGAGTTTCATCCTCATTAGTATCCACCCTCATTAGAATATTGCATCTGATTGGCCAACGCTTACCTGTGCATATCTGGTGAATCGTATGCCCGAATTAGATGTAAGTGGTCTCGTTGGATCCGGGAAGCTGTCATCTTTCAGGTGGCGAACGTCTCTAAGGAAAGTATATAGATATAAAGAAGTTTAATCCTGATTAATTACACTCTCATTAGCATTATCGATCTGATTGGTCATTTGTGAGGTAATTATATGAAATGATTTAATTCACTTATACTACGTACTTATTTTTCATAGATGGAGTGTGGTTTTAGATATCCAGGTCAAAGGTCACAGTCCATTTCAGTCTAATGTTTAAAATAATTTGAATGATCTATAAGCATTTGTGAGGTAATTAGATGAAATTATTTAATTCATAGAAGGAGTGTGGTTTTAGATATCCAGGTCAAAGGTCACAGTCCATTTCAGTCTAATGTTTAAAATAATTTGAATGATCTATAAGCATTTGTGAGGTAATTAGATGAAATTATTTAATTCATAGAAGGAGTGTTGTTTTAGATATCCAGGTCAAA
This sequence comes from Schizothorax lantsangensis, assembly GCA_027422415.1. Classification (NCBI taxonomy): domain Eukaryota; kingdom Metazoa; phylum Chordata; class Actinopteri; order Cypriniformes; family Cyprinidae; genus Schizothorax; species Schizothorax lantsangensis. The sequence continues at coordinate 18,718 of JAPDDO010000055.1, read as the reverse complement.
TGTCACAGTCCATTTCAGTCTAATGTTTAATAATAATTTGAATGATCTATAAGCATTTGTGAGGTAATTAGATGAAATTATTTAATTCATAGAAGGAGTGTGGTTTTAGATATCCAGGTCAAAGGTCACAGTCCATTTCAGTCTAATGTTTAAAATAATTTGAATGATCTATAAGCATTTGTGAGGTAATTAGATGAAATTATTTAATTCACTTATTCTACGTACTTATTTTTCATAGAAGGAGTGTGGTTTTAGATATCCAGGTCAAAGGTCACAGAACAGTTCACTTCCAGCTTCCAGCATAGTGTCAATTTCTGCTAAACTGCACACTAACACATGCTATTCACAGTTTAGTCCAAGAGATGGCAGCCCTCAAAATAGAAATATCCTGCTTTATTTGTATAAATTTCATTTTTTGTCATTTTATAATGTGTTTCTTTGAGGACATACTTTCTTTTTTGGTTTAATTGTTTCTAAAAGCATCCAGCAATTTTCTTAGTTTCTTCTTCTAGCTTCCTTTAGGTGTGTTACGGTTATATGTACCTATTTTTTATTTTTTTTAATTAAGAAATTATTTTGCTTTCTTTATTAAGTTCAGTTTTATTATTGTTGCTGCCAGAAGTCTGACATTTTTTAAATAAATTATTTTAAATAATATAAGATTTCTGTGTTATATAATTGTTTTTAAGTTTCCATATATGAACATACTGTATATGTTACTAGTTTTTTTTTAGAATTATGACGACAGCAAACGCACTGTAGGCCTACTCAATTAATTAAGCAAACACACATTTAACCATGAGTTTAAAGTTTACTTACTAACAATTTATAACCCAAAACAGTGTCTCAGATTTGAGCACGAGCTGTCCCACGAACTCTTTGTGAATATGTTATTTTGGTCATGAAAAATGTAACCTTCATAAAATAAATCAAGCCACGGCGTCTGGCATTTTTTTACATATAAAGATTTTTATTTAAATATATTAATTGTTCTTTTATACTTTGCGGGAGTTAGGTTAAGACAGATGTGCGATTGTCTGATTTGTGTTAAATTAAACTGAAACGAAATAAAAATTAGAAATGCACTCTGCTGGTTTTGCCTGAACTGTGTCTGTGTCTCAAGTTGTCCAGCAGAGGGCAGCATATTCCTTTTTTAAAAGTTAAACCCCCTCCCGGTTCTGTTCTCTGTTATCCTAAAGTTTATTAGAGAGGCAGATTATTAAATGAGGGGCACCGCATCTGTCCGACCATCTTTATAGAAAGACACGGTGCCAAACAACAGCACTGTCCTTCAGTCCAAAAACACTTGTGTTTTGCTGTGAGGGGAGCGCATTATAGTGGCTCTGAAGAAGTGACCACAAGGGTTAGTTAAAGATATTATAGGGCCGTTAAGGATTAAAAATCTCCAAAGGTCAGACTAATCTGACCTTGGTTAAGCTCTGGCCTACATTTCTTGCCCGCTCTAGTGTCTGCCTGAATTCAGCCCCTTATCTCAGTTCCCACCAAAACTCATCCTATTTAGTCTGTGTATTTTGGATGTTTCCTCTTTTAGTTTTAACAAATTAATTCATTAGGGGTATTTTTGTCTAGGGGTAAAAGTTTTTAGGTGTAAGGTATGAAGGGGAATTTTCCTTAGGGCTATAGTGACCTTAGGTTTAGGCTGTGTGTAGATCAAGGTTAGATAATTGTACTCATTAGGGTAAAAACCGTCAGGTGTCTACCATCCACATGGTCACTCAGGGCTAAGTTTTTGGTGTGACAGTCAGATGTTATTTCCGAAAAATACAGAGTCACAGTTTTATATTAATTTAAATGATCCTGTGGCTATTAGAATAAATTAAATATAAGGTTTTATCAACAGAAAGAGATGAAATGTAAAGAATGAATGGATGGATAGAAGACAAAAAAGAAATCACTTCATCACGCCTCATTCAGTCCTCTTGGGTAGAGACTGTCCAGTCGTTTGATCCAGGTTCTTTCCGTCCTGAGGGACCAATGAGGATTAGGAATTAAAAAGTAACTTTCTTTGATGTCTTATTTCTATTTTTCTTTAATTGGTCTTTAAAAATGGCTACATTATCCGGAGCAACTGGGAAGTCCACTGACACAGTATGATATAAAAAAAAAAAAGTGACAGGCATAATTACCAGTTGTTGCTCAAGTGCAGCTGTAGCGATATCAGATGCAGGACCCGAAGGTGGTCTGGAGAGAGGTGGGAGTTGGAATGACGGCTGAGCTGGTGGTGGCAGGTGATGGACCAGGGGATGGGTCCAGTAGCCCAGCGGCGGGGTCCAAACCAGAATCTTCAAAGCCCTCATCTCCCAACTCTTCCTCTGTGCCTGCATCTGCTCAGTCATCCTGCAAGGCCAAAATGTACTTTTCAGAAAATTCATTAATAGATCATTCTATTTTATGAATGTAGAAAATAGCCTCCTGATGGAAAGCTGGATAAGTGCTGTCTTGCTTTGATTAGGCCTAGTTCCCATAAGCAATCCACTATCTCGATTAGTCTGTAATCGTTAGTCATCATATATATACAGACTGATATATAGGTCTATAACTTACAGGGCCAAAACAGTTAGGTTTGAATATTGTAGGGTTCCCACACTAGGGTTAGGGTTAGGTTAGGGTTAGGTTAGGGTTAGGGTTAGGTATAGAGATAAAAACGAGTTTCATCCTCATTAGTATCCACCCTCATTAGAATATTGCATCTGATTGGCCAACGCTTACCTGTGCATATCTGGTGAATCGTATGCCCGAATTAGATGTAAGTGGTCTCGTTGGATCCGGGAAGCTGTCATCTTTCAGGTGGCGAACGTCTCTAAGGAAAGTATATAGATATAAAGAAGTTTAATCCTGATTAATTACACTCTCATTAGCATTATCGATCTGATTGGTCATTTGTGAGGTAATTATATGAAATGATTTAATTCACTTATACTACGTACTTATTTTTCATAGATGGAGTGTGGTTTTAGATATCCAGGTCAAAGGTCACAGTCCATTTCAGTCTAATGTTTAAAATAATTTGAATGATCTATAAGCATTTGTGAGGTAATTAGATGAAATTATTTAATTCATAGAAGGAGTGTGGTTTTAGATATCCAGGTCAAAGGTCACAGTCCATTTCAGTCTAATGTTTAAAATAATTTGAATGATCTATAAGCATTTGTGAGGTAATTAGATGAAATTATTTAATTCATAGAAGGAGTGTTGTTTTAGATATCCAGGTCAAAGGTCACAGTCCATTTCAGTCTAATGTTTAAAATAATTTGAATGATCTATAAGCATTTGTGAGGTAATTAGATGAAATTATTTAATTCATAGAAGGAGTGTGGTTTTAGATATCCAGGTCAAAGGTCACAGTCCATTTCAGTCTAATGTTTAAAATAATTTGAATGATCTATAAGCATTTGTGAGGTAATTAGATGAAATTATTTAATTCACTTATTCTACGTACTTATTTTTCATAGAAGGAGTGTGGTTTTAGATATCCAGGTCAAAGGTCACAGAACAGTTCACTTCCAGCTTCCAGCATAGTGTCAATTTCTGCTAAACTGCACACTAACACATGCTATTCACAGTTTAGTCCAAGAGATGGCAGCCCTCAAAATAGAAATATCCTGCTTTATTTGTATAAATTTCATTTTTTGTCATTTTATAATGTGTTTCTTTGAGGACATACTTTCTTTTTTGGTTTAATTGTTTCTAAAAGCATCCAGCAATTTTCTTAGTTTCTTCTTCTAGCTTCCTTTAGGTGTGTTACGGTTATATGTACCTATTTTTTATTTTTTTTAATTAAGAAATTATTTTGCTTTCTTTATTAAGTTCAGTTTTATTATTGTTGCTGCCAGAAGTCTGACATTTTTTAAATAAATTATTTTAAATAATATAAGATTTCTGTGTTATATAATTGTTTTTAAGTTTCCATATATGAACATACTGTATATGTTACTAGTTTTTTTTAGAATTATGACGACAGCAAACGCACTGTAGGCCTACTCAATTAATTAAGCAAACACACATTTAACCATGAGTTTAAAGTTTACTTACTAACAATTTATAACCCAAAACAGTGTCTCAGATTTGAGCACGAGCTGTCCCACGAACTCTTTGTGAATATGTTATTTTGGTCATGAAAAATGTAACCTTCATAAAATAAATCAAGCCACGGCGTCTGGCATTTTTTTACATATAAAGATTTTTATTTAAATATATTAATTGTTCTTTTATACTTTGCGGGAGTTAGGTTAAGACAGATGTGCGATTGTCTGATTTGTGTTAAATTAAACTGAAACGAATAAAAATTAGAAATGCACTCTGCTGGTTTTGCCTGAACTGTGTCTGTGTCTCAAGTTGTCCAGCAGAGGGCAGCATATTCCTTTTTAAAAGTTAAACCCCCTCCCGGTTCTGTTCTCTGTTATCCTAAAGTTTATTAGAGAGGCAGATTATTAAATGAGGGGCACCGCATCTGTCCGACCATCTTTATAGAAAGACACGGTGCCAAACAACAGCACTGTCCTTCAGTCCAAAAACACTTGTGTTTTGCTGTGAGAGGGAGCGCATTATAGTGGCTCTGAAGAAGTGACCACAAGGGTTAGTTAAAGATATTATAGGGCCGTTAAGGATTAAAAATCTCCAAAGGTCAGACTAATCTGACCTTGGTTAAGCTCTGGCCTACATTTCTTGCCCGCTCTAGTGTCTGCCTGAATTCAGCCCCTTATCTCAGTTCCCACCAAAACTCATCCTATTTAGTCTGTGTATTTTGGATGTTTCCTCTTTTAGTTTTAACAAATTAATTCATTAGGGGTATTTTTGTCTAGGGGTAAAAGTTTTTAGGTGTAAGGTATGAAGGGGAATTTTCCTTAGGGCTATAGTGACCTTAGGTTTAGGCTGTGTGTAGATCAAGGTTAGATAATTGTACTCATTAGGGTAAAAACCGTCAGGTGTCTACCATCCACATGGTCACTCAGGGCTAAGTTTTTGGTGTGACAGTCAGATGTTATTTCCGAAAAATACAGAGTCACAGTTTTATATTAATTTAAATGATCCTGTGGCTATTAGAATAAATTAAATATAAGGTTTTATCAACAGAAAGAGATGAAATGTAAAGAATGAATGGATGGATAGAAGACAAAAAAGAAATCACTTCATCACGCCTCATTCAGTCCTCTTGGGTAGAGACTGTCCAGTCGTTTGATCCAGGTTCTTTCCGTCCTGAGGGACCAATGAGGATTAGGAATTAAAAAGTAACTTTCTTTGATGTCTTATTTCTATTTTTCTTTAATTGGTCTTTAAAAATGGCTACATTATCCGGAGCAACTGGGAAGTCCACTGACACAGTATGATATAAAAAAAAAAAGTGACAGGCATAATTACCAGTTGTTGCTCAAGTGCAGCTGTAGCGATATCAGATGCAGGACCCGAAGGTGGTCTGGAGAGAGGTGGGAGTTGGAATGACGGCTGAGCTGGTGGTGGCAGGTGATGGACCAGGGGATGGGTCCAGTAGCCCAGCGGCGGGGTCCAAACCAGAATCTTCAAAGCCCTCATCTCCCAACTCTTCCTCTGTGCCTGCATCTGCTCAGTCATCCTGCAAGGCCAAAATGTACTTTTCAGAAAATTCATTAATAGATCATTCTATTTTATGAATGTAGAAAATAGCCTCCTGATGGAAAGCTGGATAAGTGCTGTCTTGCTTTGATTAGGCCTAGTTCCCATAAGCAATCCACTATCTCGATTAGTCTGTAATCGTTAGTCATCATATATATACAGACTGATATATAGGTCTATAACTTACAGGGCCAAAACAGTTAGGTTTGAATATTGTAGGGTTCCCACACTAGGGTTAGGGTTAGGTTAGGGTTAGGTTAGGGTTAGGGTTAGGTATAGAGATAAAAACGAGTTTCATCCTCATTAGTATCCACCCTCATTAGAATATTGCATCTGATTGGCCAACGCTTACCTGTGCATATCTGGTGAATCGTATGCCCGAATTAGATGTAAGTGGTCTCGTTGGATCCGGGAAGCTGTCATCTTTCAGGTGGCGAACGTCTCTAAGGAAAGTATATAGATATAAAGAAGTTTAATCCTGATTAATTACACTCTCATTAGCATTATCGATCTGATTGGTCATTTGTGAGGTAATTATATGAAATGATTTAATTCACTTATACTACGTACTTATTTTTCATAGATGGAGTGTGGTTTTAGATATCCAGGTCAAAGGTCACAGTCCATTTCAGTCTAATGTTTAAAATAATTTGAATGATCTATAAGCATTTGTGAGGTAATTAGATGAAATTATTTAATTCATAGAAGGAGTGTGGTTTTAGATATCCAGGTCAAAGGTCACAGTCCATTTCAGTCTAATGTTTAAAATAATTTGAATGATCTATAAGCATTTGTGAGGTAATTAGATGAAATTATTTAATTCATAGAAGGAGTGTTGTTTTAGATATCCAGGTCAAAGGTCACAGTCCATTTCAGTCTAATGTTTAAAATAATTTGAATGATCTATAAGCATTTGTGAGGTAATTAGATGAAATTATTTAATTCATAGAAGGAGTGTGGTTTTAGATATCCAGGTCAAAGGTCACAGTCCATTTCAGTCTAATGTTTAAAATAATTTGAATGATCTATAAGCATTTGTGAGGTAATTAGATGAAATTATTTAATTCACTTATTCTACGTACTTATTTTTCATAGAAGGAGTGTGGTTTTAGATATCCAGGTCAAAGGTCACAGAACAGTTCACTTCCAGCTTCCAGCATAGTGTCAATTTCTGCTAAACTGCACACTAACACATGCTATTCACAGTTTAGTCCAAGAGATGGCAGCCCTCAAAATAGAAATATCCTGCTTTATTTGTATAAATTTCATTTTTTGTCATTTTATAATGTGTTTCTTTGAGGACATACTTTCTTTTTTGGTTTAATTGTTTCTAAAAGCATCCAGCAATTTTCTTAGTTTCTTCTTCTAGCTTCCTTTAGGTGTGTTACGGTTATATGTACCTATTTTTTATTTTTTTTAATTAAGAAATTATTTTGCTTTCTTTATTAAGTTCAGTTTTATTATTGTTGCTGCCAGAAGTCTGACATTTTTTAAATAAATTATTTTAAATAATATAAGATTTCTGTGTTATATAATTGTTTTTAAGTTTCCATATATGAACATACTGTATATGTTACTAGTTTTTTTTAGAATTATGACGACAGCAAACGCACTGTAGGCCTACTCAATTAATTAAGCAAACACACATTTAACCATGAGTTTAAAGTTTACTTACTAACAATTTATAACCCAAAACAGTGTCTCAGATTTGAGCACGAGCTGTCCCACGAACTCTTTGTGAATATGTTATTTTGGTCATGAAAAATGTAACCTTCATAAAATAAATCAAGCCACGGCGTCTGGCATTTTTTTACATATAAAGATTTTTATTTAAATATATTAATTGTTCTTTTATACTTTGCGGGAGTTAGGTTAAGACAGATGTGCGATTGTCTGATTTGTGTTAAATTAAACTGAAACGAATAAAAATTAGAAATGCACTCTGCTGGTTTTGCCTGAACTGTGTCTGTGTCTCAAGTTGTCCAGCAGAGGGCAGCATATTCCTTTTTTAAAAGTTAAACCCCCTCCCGGTTCTGTTCTCTGTTATCCTAAAGTTTATTAGAGAGGCAGATTATTAAATGAGGGGCACCGCATCTGTCCGACCATCTTTATAGAAAGACACGGTGCCAAACAACAGCACTGTCCTTCAGTCCAAAAACACTTGTGTTTTGCTGTGAGGGGAGCGCATTATAGTGGCTCTGAAGAAGTGACCACAAGGGTTAGTTAAAGATATTATAGGGCCGTTAAGGATTAAAAATCTCCAAAGGTCAGACTAATCTGACCTTGGTTAAGCTCTGGCCTACATTTCTTGCCCGCTCTAGTGTCTGCCTGAATTCAGCCCCTTATCTCAGTTCCCACCAAAACTCATCCTATTTAGTCTGTGTATTTTGGATGTTTCCTCTTTTAGTTTTAACAAATTAATTCATTAGGGGTATTTTTGTCTAGGGGTAAAAGTTTTTAGGTGTAAGGTATGAAGGGGAATTTTCCTTAGGGCTATAGTGACCTTAGGTTTAGGCTGTGTGTAGATCAAGGTTAGATAATTGTACTCATTAGGGTAAAAACCGTCAGGTGTCTACCATCCACATGGTCACTCAGGGCTAAGTTTTTTGGTGTGACAGTCAGATGTTATTTCCGAAAAATACAGAGTCACAGTTTTATATTAATTTAAATGATCCTGTGGCTATTAGAATAAATTAAATATAAGGTTTTATCAACAGAAAGAGATGAAATGTAAAGAATGAATGGATGGATAGAAGACAAAAAAGAAATCACTTCATCACGCCTCATTCAGTCCTCTTGGGTAGAGACTGTCCAGTCGTTTGATCCAGGTTCTTTCCGTCCTGAGGGACCAATGAGGATTAGGAATTAAAAAGTAACTTTCTTTGATGTCTTATTTCTATTTTTCTTTAATTGGTCTTTAAAAATGGCTACATTATCCGGAGCAACTGGGAAGTCCACTGACACAGTATGATATAAAAAAAAAAAGTGACAGGCATAATTACCAGTTGTTGCTCAAGTGCAGCTGTAGCGATATCAGATGCAGGACCCGAAGGTGGTCTGGAGAGAGGTGGGAGTTGGAATGACGGCTGAGCTGGTGGTGGCAGGTGATGGACCAGGGGATGGGTCCAGTAGCCCAGCGGCGGGGTCCAAACCAGAATCTTCAAAGCCCTCATCTCCCAACTCTTCCTCTGTGCCTGCATCTGCTCAGTCATCCTGCAAGGCCAAAATGTACTTTTCAGAAAATTCATTAATAGATCATTCTATTTTATGAATGTAGAAAATAGCCTCCTGATGGAAAGCTGGATAAGTGCTGTCTTGCTTTGATTAGGCCTAGTTCCCATAAGCAATCCACTATCTCGATTAGTCTGTAATCGTTAGTCATCATATATATACAGACTGATATATAGGTCTATAACTTACAGGGCCAAAACAGTTAGGTTTGAATATTGTAGGGTTCCCACACTAGGGTTAGGGTTAGGTTAGGGTTAGGTTAGGGTTAGGGTTAGGTATAGAGATAAAAACGAGTTTCATCCTCATTAGTATCCACCCTCATTAGAATATTGCATCTGATTGGCCAACGCTTACCTGTGCATATCTGGTGAATCGTATGCCCGAATTAGATGTAAGTGGTCTCGTTGGATCCGGAAGCTGTCATCTTTCAGGTGGCGAACGTCTCTAAGGAAAGTATATAGATATAAAGAAGTTTAATCCTGATTAATTACACTCTCATTAGCATTATCGATCTGATTGGTCATTTGTGAGGTAATTATATGAAATGATTTAATTCACTTATACTACGTACTTATTTTTCATAGATGGAGTGTGGTTTTAGATATCCAGGTCAAAGGTCACAGTCCATTTCAGTCTAATGTTTAAAATAATTTGAATGATCTATAAGCATTTGTGAGGTAATTAGATGAAATTATTTAATTCATAGAAGGAGTGTGGTTTTAGATATCCAGGTCAAAGGTCACAGTCCATTTCAGTCTAATGTTTAAAATAATTTGAATGATCTATAAGCATTTGTGAGGTAATTAGATGAAATTATTTAATTCATAGAAGGAGTGTTGTTTTAGATATCCAGGTCAAAGGTCACAGTCCATTTCAGTCTAATGTTTAAAATAATTTGAATGATCTATAAGCATTTGTGAGGTAATTAGATGAAATTATTTAATTCATAGAAGGAGTGTGGTTTTAGATATCCAGGTCAAAGGTCACAGTCCATTTCAGTCTAATGTTTAAAATAATTTGAATGATCTATAAGCATTTGTGAGGTAATTAGATGAAATTATTTAATTCACTTATTCTACGTACTTATTTTTCATAGAAGGAGTGTGGTTTTAGATATCCAGGTCAAAGGTCACAGAACAGTTCACTTCCAGCTTCCAGCATAGTGTCAATTTCTGCTAAACTGCACACTAACACATGCTATTCACAGTTTAGTCCAAGAGATGGCAGCCCTCAAAATAGAAATATCCTGCTTTATTTGTATAAATTTCATTTTTTGTCATTTTATAATGTGTTTCTTTGAGGACATACTTTCTTTTTTGGTTTAATTGTTTCTAAAAGCATCCAGCAATTTTCTTAGTTTCTTCTTCTAGCTTCCTTTAGGTGTGTTACGGTTATATGTACCTATTTTTTATTTTTTTTAATTAAGAAATTATTTTGCTTTCTTTATTAAGTTCAGTTTTATTATTGTTGCTGCCAGAAGTCTGACATTTTTTAAATAAATTATTTTAAATAATATAAGATTTCTGTGTTATATAATTGTTTTTAAGTTTCCATATATGAACATACTGTATATGTTACTAGTTTTTTTTAGAATTATGACGACAGCAAACGCACTGTAGGCCTACTCAATTAATTAAGCAAACACACATTTAACCATGAGTTTAAAGTTTACTTACTAACAATTTATAACCCAAAACAGTGTCTCAGATTTGAGCACGAGCTGTCCCACGAACTCTTTGTGAATATGTTATTTTGGTCATGAAAAATGTAACCTTCATAAATAAATCAAGCCACGGCGTCTGGCATTTTTTTACATATAAAGATTTTTATTTAAATATATTAATTGTTCTTTTATACTTTGCGGGAGTTAGGTTAAGACAGATGTGCGATTGTCTGATTTGTGTTAAATTAAACTGAAACGAATAAAAATTAGAAATGCACTCTGCTGGTTTTGCCTGAACTGTGTCTGTGTCTCAAGTTGTCCAGCAGAGGCAGCATATTCCTTTTTTAAAAGTTAAACCCCCTCCCGGTTCTGTTCTCTGTTATCCTAAAGTTTATTAGAGAGGCAGATTATTAAATGAGGGGCACCGCATCTGTCCGACCATCTTTATAGAAAGACACGGTGCCAAACAACAGCACTGTCCTTCAGTCCAAAAACACTTGTGTTTTGCTGTGAGGGGAGCGCATTATAGTGGCTCTGAAGAAGTGACCACAAGGGTTAGTTAAAGATATTATAGGGCCGTTAAGGATTAAAAATCTCCAAAGGTCAGACTAATCTGACCTTGGTTAAGCTCTGGCCTACATTTCTTGCCCGCTCTAGTGTCTGCCTGAATTCAGCCCCTTATCTCAGTTCCCACCAAAACTCATCCTATTTAGTCTGTGTATTTTGGATGTTTCCTCTTTTAGTTTTAACAAATTAATTCATTAGGGTATTTTTGTCTAGGGGTAAAAGTTTTTAGGTGTAAGGTATGAAGGGGAATTTTCCTTAGGGCTATAGTGACCTTAGGTTTAGGCTGTGTGTAGATCAAGGTTAGATAATTGTACTCATTAGGGTAAAAACCGTCAGGTGTCTACCATCCACATGGTCACTCAGGGCTAAGTTTTTGGTGTGACAGTCAGATGTTATTTCCGAAAAATACAGAGTCACAGTTTTATATTAATTTAAATGATCCTGTGGCTATTAGAATAAATTAAATATAAGGTTTTATCAACAGAAAGAGATGAAATGTAAAGAATGAATGGATGGATAGAAGACAAAAAAGAAATCACTTCATCACGCCTCATTCAGTCCTCTTGGGTAGAGACTGTCCAGTCGTTTGATCCAGGTTCTTTCCGTCCTGAGGGACCAATGAGGATTAGGAATTAAAAAGTAACTTTCTTTGATGTCTTATTTCTATTTTTCTTTAATTGGTCTTTAAAAATGGCTACATTATCCGGAGCAACTGGGAAGTCCACTGACACAGTATGATATAAAAAAAAAAAAGTGACAGGCATAATTACCAGTTGTTGCTCAAGTGCAGCTGTAGCGATATCAGATGCAGGACCCGAAGGTGGTCTGGAGAGAGGTGGGAGTTGGAATGACGGCTGAGCTGGTGGTGGCAGGTGATGGACCAGGGGATGGGTCCAGTAGCCCAGCGGCGGGGTCCAAACCAGAATCTTCAAAGCCCTCATCTCCCAACTCTTCCTCTGTGCCTGCATCTGCTCAGTCATCCTGCAAGGCCAAAATGTACTTTTCAGAAAATTCATTAATAGATCATTCTATTTTATGAATGTAGAAAATAGCCTCCTGATGGAAAGCTGGATAAGTGCTGTCTTGCTTTGATTAGGCCTAGTTCCCATAAGCAATCCACTATCTCGATTAGTCTGTAATCGTTAGTCATCATATATATACAGACTGATATATAGGTCTATAACTTACAGGGCCAAAACAGTTAGGTTTGAATATTGTAGGGTTCCCACACTAGGGTTAGGGTTAGGTTAGGGTTAGGTTAGGGTTAGGGTTAGGTATAGAGATAAAAACGAGTTTCATCCTCATTAGTATCCACCCTCATTAGAATATTGCATCTGATTGGCCAACGCTTACCTGTGCATATCTGGTGAATCGTATGCCCGAATTAGATGTAAGTGGTCTCGTTGGATCCGGGAAGCTGTCATCTTTCAGGTGGCGAACGTCTCTAAGGAAAGTATATAGATATAAAGAAGTTTAATCCTGATTAATTACACTCTCATTAGCATTATCGATCTGATTGGTCATTTGTGAGGTAATTATATGAAATGATTTAATTCACTTATACTACGTACTTATTTTTCATAGATGGAGTGTGGTTTTAGATATCCAGGTCAAAGGTCACAGTCCATTTCAGTCTAATGTTTAAAATAATTTGAATGATCTATAAGCATTTGTGAGGTAATTAGATGAAATTATTTAATTCATAGAAGGAGTGTGGTTTTAGATATCCAGGTCAAAGGTCACAGTCCATTCAGTCTAATGTTTAAAATAATTTGAATGATCTATAAGCATTTGTGAGGTAATTAGATGAAATTATTTAATTCATAGAAGGAGTGTTGTTTTAGATATCCAGGTCAAAGGTCACAGTCCATTTCAGTCTAATGTTTAAAATAATTTGAATGATCTATAAGCATTTGTGAGGTAATTAGATGAAATTATTTAATTCATAGAAGGAGTGTGGTTTTAGATATCCAGGTCAAAGGCACAGTCCATTTCAGTCTAATGTTTAAAATAATTTGAATGATCTATAAGCATTTGTGAGGTAATTAGATGAAATTATTTAATTCACTTATTCTACGTACTTATTTTTCATAGAAGGAGTGTGGTTTAGATATCCAGGTCAAAGGTCACAGAACAGTTCACTTCCAGCTTCCAGCATAGTGTCAATTTCTGCTAACTGCACACTAACACATGCTATTCACAGTTTAGTCCAAGAGATGGCAGCCCTCAAAATAGAAATATCCTGCTTTATATTGTATAAATTTCATTTTTTGTCATTTTATAATGTGTTTCTTTGAGGACATACTTTCTTTTTTGTTTAATTGTTTCTAAAAGCATCCAGCAATTTTCTTAGTTTCTTCTTCTAGCTTCCTTTAGGTGGTGTTACGGTTATATGTACCTATTTTTTATTTTTTTAATTAAGAAATTATTTTGCTTTCTTTATTAAGTTCAGTTTTATTATTGTTGCTGCCAGAAGTCTGACATTTTTTAAATAAATTATTTTAAATAATATAAGATTTCTGTGTTATATAATTGTTTTTAAGTTTCCATATATGAACATACTGTATATGTTACTAGTTTTTTTTAGAATTATGACGACAGCAAACGCACTGTAGGCCTACTCCATTAATTAAGCAAACACACATTTAACCATGAGTTTAAAGTTTACTTACTAACAATTTATAACCCAAACAGTGTCTCAGATTTGAGCACGAGCTGTCCCACGAACTCTTTGTGAATATGTTATTTGGTCATGAAAATGTAACCTTCATAAAATAAATCAAGCCACGGCGTCTGGCATTTTTTTACATATAAAGATTTTTATTTAAATATATTAATTGTTCTTTTATACTTTGCGGGAGTTAGGTTAAGACAGATGTGCGATTGTCTGATTTGTGTTAAATTAAACTGAAACGAATAAAAATTAGAAATGCACTCTGCTGGTTTTGCCTGAACTGTGTCTGTGTCTCAAGTTGTCCAGCAGAGGGCAGCATATTCCTTTTTTAAAAGTTAAACCCCCTCCCGGTTCTGTTCTCTGTTATCCTAAAGTTTATTAGAGAGGCAGATTATTAAATGAGGGGCACCGCATCTGTCCGACCATCTGAAAGACACGGTGCCAAAAAACAGCACTGTCCTTCAGTCCAAAAACACTTGTGTTTTGCTGTGAGGGGAGCGCATTATAGTGGCTCTGAAGAAGTGACCACAAGGGTTAGTTAAAGATATTATAGGGCCGTTAAGGATTAAAAATCTCCAAAGGTCAGACTAATCTGACCTTGGTTATGCTCTGGCCTACATTTCTTGCCCGCTCTAGTGTCTGCCTGAATTCAGCCCCTTATCTCAGTTCCCACCAAAACTCATCCTATTTAGTCTGTGTATTTTGGATGTTTCCTCTTTTAGTTTTAACAAATTAATTCATTAGGGGTATTTTTGTCTAGGGGTAAAAGTTTTTAGGTGTAAGGTATGAAGGGGAATTTTCCTTAGGGCTATAGTGACCTTAGGTTTAGGCTGTGTGTAGATCAAGGTTAGATAATTGTACTCATTAGGGTAAAAACCGTCAGGTGTCTAACATCCACATGGTCACTCAGGGCTAAGTTTTTGGTGTGACAGTCAGATGTTATTTCCGAAAAATGTCCTGTGGCTATTAGAATAAATTAAATATAAGGTTTTATCAACAGAAAGAGATGAAATGTAAAGAATGAATGGATGGATAGAAGACAAAAAAGAAATCACTTCATCACGCCTCATTCAGTCCTCTTGGGTAGAGACTGTCCAGTCGTTTGATCCAGGTTCTTTCCGTCCTGAGGGACCAATGAGGATTAGGAATTAAAAAGTAACTTTCTTTGATGTCTTATTTTATTTTTCTTTTTCTTTAATTGGTCTTTAAAAATGGCTACATTATCCGGAGCAACTGAAGTCCACTGACACAGTATGATATATAAAAAAAAAAGTGACAGGCATAATTACCAGTTGTTGCTCAAGTGCAGCTGTAGCGATATCAGATGCAGGACCCGAAGGTGGTCTGGAGAGAGGTGGGAGTTGGAATGACGGCTGAGCTGGTGGTGGCAGGTGATGGACCAGGGATGGGTCCAGTAGCCCAGCGGCGGGGTCCAAACCAGAATCTTCAAAGCCCTCATCTCCCAACTCTTCCTCTGTGCCTGCATCTGCTCAGTCATCCTGCAAGGCCAAAATGTACTTTTCAGAAAATTCATTAATAGATCATTCTATTTTTATGAATGTAGAAAATAGCCTCCTGATGGAAAGCTGGATAAGTGCTGTCTTGCTTTGATTAGGCCTAGTTCCCATAGAGCAATCCACTATCTCGATTAGTCTGTAATCGTTAGTCACATATATATACAGACTGATATATAGGTCTATAACTACAGGGCCAAAACAGTTAGTTGAATATTGTAGGGTTCCCACACTAGGGTTAGGGTTAGGTTAGGTTAGGTTAGGGTTAGGGTTAGGTATAGAGATAAAAACGAGTTTTCATCCTCATTAGTATCCACCCTCATTAGAATATTGCATCTGATTGGCCAACGCTTACCTGTGCATATCTGGTGAATCGTATGCCCGAATTAGATGTAAGTGGTCTCGTTGGATCCGGGAAGCTGTCATCTTTCAGGTGCGAACGTCTCTAAGGAAAGTATATAGATATAAAGAAGTTTAATCCTGATTAATTACACTCTCATTAGCATTATCGATCTGATTGGTCATTTGTGAGGTAATTATATAAGAAATGATTTAATTCACTTATACTACGTACTTATTTTTCATAGATGGAGTGTGGTTTTAGATATCCAGGTCAAAGGTCACAGTCCATTCAGTCTAATGTTTAAAATAATTTGAATGATCTATAAGCATTTGTGAGGTAATTAGATGAAATTATTTAATTCATAGAAGGAGTGTGGTTTTAGATATCCAGGTCAAAGGTCACAGTCCATTTCAGTCTAATGTTTAAAATAATTGAATGATCTATAAGCATTTGTGAGGTAATTAAGATGAAATTATTTAATTCATAGAAGGAGTGTTGTTTTAGATATCCAGGTCAAAGGTCACAGTCCATTTCAGTCTAATGTTTAAAATAATTTGAATGATCTATAAGCATTTTGTGAGGTAATAAGATGAAATTATTTAATTCATAGAAGAGTGTGGTTTTAGATATCCAGGTCAAAGGTCACAGTCCATTTCAGTCTAATGTTTAAAATAATTTGAATGATCTATAAGCATTTGTGAGGTAATTAGATGAAATTATTTAATTCACTATATTCTACGTACTTATTTTTCATAGAAGGAGTGTGGTTTTAGATATCCAGGTCAAAGGTCACAGAACAGTTCACTTCCAGCTTCCAGCATAGTGTCAATTTTCTGCTAAACTGCACACTAACACATGCTATTCACAGTTTAGTCCAAGAGATGGCAGCCCTCAAAATAGAAATATCCTGCTTTATTGTAATAAATTTTCATTTTTTGTCATTTTATAATGTGTTTCTTTGAGGACATACTTTCTTTTTTGGTTTTAATTGTTTCTAAAAGCATCCAGCAATTTTCTTAGTTTCTTCTTCTAGCTTCCTTTAGGTGTGTGATACGGTTATATGTACCTATTTTTTTTATTTTTTTATTAAGAAATTAATTTTGCTTTCTTTATTAAGTTCAGTTTTTATTATTGTTGCTGCCAGAAGTCTGACATTTTTTAAATAAATGATTTTAAATAATATAAGATCTGTGTTATATAATTGTTTTTTTTAAGTTTCCATATATAACATACTGTTATATGTTACAAGTTTTTTTTAGAAATTATGACGACAGCAAACGCACACTGTAGGCCTACTCAATTAATTAAGCAACACACATTTAACCTTGAGTTTTAAGTTTACTTACTAACATTTATAACCCAAAACAGTGTTCTCAGATTTGAGCACGAGCTGTCCCACGAACTCTTTGTGAATATTGTTATTTTGGTCATGAAAAATGTAACCTTCATAAAATAAATCAAGCCACGGCGTCTGGCATTTTTTTTACATATAAAGATTTTTTATTTAAATATATTAATTGTTCTTTTATACTTGGCGGGAGTTAGGTTAAGACAGATGTGCGATTGTCTGATTTGTGTTAAATTAAACTGAAACGAATAAAAATTAGAAATGCACTCTGCTGGTTTTGCCTGAACTGTGTCTGTGTCTCAAGTTGTCCAGCAGAGGGCAGCATATTCCTTTTTTAAAGTTAAACCCCCTCCCGGTTCTGTTCTCTGTTATCCTAAAGTTTATTAGAGAGGCAGATTATTAAATGAGGGGCACCGCATCTGTCCGACCATCTTTATAGAAAGACACGGTGCCAAACAACAGCACTGTCCCTTCAGTCCCAAAAAACCTTGTGTTTTGCTGTGAGGGGAGCGCATTATAGTGGCTCTTGACGAAGTGACCACAAGGGTTAGTTAAAGATATTATAGGGCCGTTAAGGATTAAAAATCTCCAAAGGTCAGACTAATCTGACCTTGGTTAAGCTCTGGCCTACATTTCTTGCCCCGCTCTAGTGTCTGCCTGAATTCAGCCCTTATCTCAGTTCCCACCAAAACTCATCCTATTTAGTCTGTGTATTGTGGATGTTTCCTCTTTTAGTTTTAAACAAATTAATTCATTAGGGTATTTTTTGTCTAGGGTAAAAGTTTTTAGGTTAAGGTATGAAGGGGAATTTTCCTTAGGGCTATAGTGACCTTAGGTTTAGGCTGTTGTGTAGATCAAGGTTAGATAATTGTACTCATTAGGTAAAAAACCGTCAGGTGCTACCATCCACATGGTCACTCAGGGCTAAGTTTTTGTGTGACAGTCAGATGTTATTTCCGAAAAATACAGAGTCACAGTTTTATATTAATTAAATGATCTGTGGCTATTAGACTAAATTAAATATAAGGTTTTATCAACAGAAAGAGATGAAATGTAAAGAATGAATGGATGGATAGAAGACAAAAAAGAAATCACTTCAATCACGCCTCATTCAGTCCTCTTGGTAGAGACTGTCCAGTCGTTTGATCCAGGTTCTTTTCCGTCCTGAGGGACCAATGAGATTAGGAATTAAAAAGTAACTTTCTTTGATGTCCTTATTTCTATTTTTCTTTAATTGGTCTTTAAAAATGGCTACATTATCCGGAGCAACTGGGAAGTCCACTGACACAGACTGATATAAAAAAAAAAAAGTGACAGGCATAATTACCAGTTGTTGCTCAAGTGCAGCTGTAGCGATATCAGATGCAGGACCCGAAGGTTCTGGAGAGAGGTGGGAGTTGAATGACGCTGAGCTGGTGGTGGCAGGTGATGGACCAGGGGATGGGTCCAGTAGCCCAGCGGCGGGGTCCAAACCAGAATCTTCAAAGCCCTCATCTCCCAACTCTTCCTCTGTGCCTGCATCTGCTCAGTCATCCTGCAAGCCAAAATGTACTTTTCAGAAAATTCATTAATAGATCATTCTATTTTCTGAATGTAGAAATAGCCTCCTGATGGAAAGCTGGATAAGTGCTGTCTTGCTTTGATTAGGCCTAGTTTCCCATAAGCAATCCACTATCTCGATTAGTCTGTAATCGTTAGTCATCATATATATACAGACTGATATATAGGTCTATAACTTACAGGGCCAAAACAGTTAGGTTTTGAATAT